>JZKD02S0076143.1:0-25310 GCA_000966675.3 Picea glauca
CTTCTACCTTCGATTGTTTTCACCATGGTTTGAGCCTGATAAACTTCTTATCTGATATGTTTCATATCCGAGTTTCTGTTAAGAATATTAAGAACCATCTTGAGAAACACCATGAGTGATCAAGGAACCAACGACCCAAATTTCTCATGGATTACTTGAGAAGTTCGACATCGGTGAAATCTGATTTCCCATTTTAGCCACCCCTGCAAACACCAGCAGCTCTCAGTCCACCCTGTGTACCCCAAAAATGGATACTCTGCCACCCTTGCTCCAACCCCAGACTTAGACTTGCTTGTGCACACCAAAAAAGGAGACCCCATCCCCCATTGTGCATTCTCCATTGTTGCCTCTTCATTCCCTGGCTAGCACTTTGAAGGCAGAGACACCTTAGGGCCTTAACTTGGATAAAGGGGAGGCACCGCCTCCACTTAAACATGCAGGGCCACACTCTGCTTCCTAACTAGGCCCAAGCCTGGTGAACAAGATAGGGTCACCCTCTAAGACTTTCCTCCTAAGTCCCTACATCCCCGAGTTTCAGCCTCACTAGTGGAAAGGTGGTTGCATTGTAGAGGAGGAAATCCCTCCTAGCTGGAAAGTTTTAGAAGAAGGGGTGAAGACGGAATATGCAGGTACAGAAGGCGACGAGAAGGGCTCACATCACATCCATTATCTGGCAGTGGAGCACCTTGAGCTCCTTTTTGATATCAGGCAGCGACAGGACGAGCAGGCACATGGACAAGGGATCATCAACCAGCGATTGGATTTGTTGTTTGAGGCTTTCTCAGACGCTCCAATGTCAGCACGTTGTCCCACTTGCAAGCATAAGTATGTCTCGGCCTTCACTTCTCATGGACACCCAGGTTCCCCATTGGCTTGATGCGGCCTACCCCAGGCTCTATTTTCTGTCAATTACAGTTTCAAATATTTTTTACAGTCGTGTAACTATCTTAGTAATGGCTGCTCTGTATGAAGCCAGCCTTAGGTTAGCGAGTTGGAATGAAGTTCCAGTTGAAACTTTCAGTATTTGTGTACAATTTTGTAAACAATTTCACAGCCATGATAGATCTATCATCTCTTGGAGCCACCTGTTCTGGTTTCCCTTATGTGGTAGGACAGGTGGCTGCCAAACGATTCATAGCTATACACTCATGATATAGTATAAGGTTCTTCTTTTTATTTAAAAAAAAAAATATTTATATTTACATTTATAAAAATTCAAAAGATGAAATTATTAGATTAATTTCCTCGACTTTGTAATAGTTTTTATCTCTCCTTTTATGATAATCAAATAATCATTTCGATACGTCTTCTCTTGTATTTTGCATCCTTAGTGTTACAACCTCTTCCTCTCTCTGTAATATCTCTTGGTCTTGAACTTCTCAAGACCTAATTCTTAATTTCCAAACTAATAAATTCTTTGTAATTTATATGTGTAATTTTTAGATGAAGTTTAATTATGTTATAATATTTTTTATCTTGTAAGTTTTTTGGTAATTATTTTAAAATATAGTTACCGATTTGATGAGAATCTGTAGAGTTGTTGTTTTTTTAGAGATTGTAGTTAGTAGTTAATTTTCATCCTTGTTGCAAAAGGTGGTGTTGCTAGTAGCATCTTTTATTTTAGTGTTAAAATTACCATCTTTTGCAATGCCAACAAAAGCTTTAAAATCAACCCCTGAATCGAAAAGTGGCACTGACAACAACACCTTTTTTCTTGAGGTTAGAATTGCAACTTTTTTGAAACTGGGAACTTAACAATCGATTCTATTACAACCAAAATCTTATAAAATCAATCCCATAATTGAAAAATGGTGCTCCACATGACGCCTCTCTCTTTTGTTTAAGCTAAATTACAACTTTTTTTAAATCGTGGCTTTGAAGACCAATATCCTTGCAACTAAAACCTTAAAATCAACCCCTGAATTAAAAAGAGGTACTACCAGTAATACCCTTTTTTTAGATTAAAATTACAATATTTTTCAAATTATAGCTTAAAAGCTCTAAAACAAAGAAACCCAAATCTTTTATCAATAAAATTTATCTTTTATCGCTCAAATCTTTTATCAATAAAATTTATAAAGTTTTAAATAAAAATAAAAAACACGTTTTAAATAAAATAATAAAAATAAAAAACACACTTTAAAAAATAAAAAAATTATTTAAAAATACAAATATATGTAGAGAAAATCTTTTATCAATAAAAAATTATAAAAAAACACGTTTTAAATAAATAAAATAAATAAATTATTTAAAAATACAAATATATGTAGAAAAAAATTAGAAAAAACAAAAATAAAAAGCTCTACCAAAGCCACCGTTCATTTCAGTGGAGGATGTGGTAGAGCAGCCTCGGTAGGGAGCGTGTGCCCAATTAAATTTTTGTTAATAATATATTTTTATAGGTTTTGTTTTGTTTTTTTCAATAGTTTTTAATTTATTTTTTTATTATTATTCAATTTAAAAATATTTTTTTTTTAATTTAAAAATAATAATATTTATTTTTTCCTTTGATTGTGTATTATATTGTTTTTTTTCTTTTAATTTGTTTTTATTGTTTTTTCTTTTTTTTTTGTTTTTCGTCTATTTTTTTTATAATGATTTTGTTTACAATAGTAATAGGCTTTTAGACCATGATTTGAATGATTTTGTTTACAATTGTAATAGGCTTTTAGACCATGATTTGAAAAATGTTGTCATTTTAAGACGAGAAAAAAGAGGATGTTATTGGTGGCACTTATTTTGATTCAGGGTTGTTTTTAAGATTTTGGTTGCAAGGATATTGGTTTTCAAGATCATGAATTCAAAAAAATTGTAATTTTAATCTTGTAAAAATGAAGGGGTGTCAATATGATGCAGGAGAATCGCTCCACCTCAGCAACGCACCAAAAAGACAGCGCACTTAGAGGGACCGGATCCCGAAGAAGGACGTGCCAGTGGTCCCAAATTTTGAACTAAATTTAAAATTTAATGAAATTTAATGAAATTCAATGTAATTTAAGTCTGTAAGGCTCAAGAAAAGTCGAGCCCATGTGTTTGTACAGGCTGCATGTGAAGTTGCCTTAAAAGGTTGACAGTTGGGTAGATTTAGTTCTGATTTGGACGAGATGTCCATTTATTGTAAATTAATGAGGTAGTTGGAGAAAAATCTCAAGGAGCCCCTCTTTTGTAAAATATCTTTGTATCAAATTTCAATTAGTTAGTTAGTGGAAGAGTTAGAAGGAGAGGAGAGGAGAAGTGTTGAAGACTATGTTGCAATCCAGCCTTTGTAAACTTTTGTACAGACCACTCAGGATATTAATACAAAGAGCAGTTTTTCCTTCCCATGAGGTTTTTGTCAGTATGTTTATGATTTTTTATGTATGGGTTCTGAATGTTTATTGTGTGAATTTATGAATGTTGTGGATGTTTAAATATACCCTTTGCAGGAATTAGATAGGTTTCTCTATCGATAGTTTTCTGAGTGTTTTGGGCTCTTAGACTTGTGAAAGGAGTGCACACCAGAGTTAATGAAAACTCTGTGAAGCGAACACAAGGAGTGCGTTTAGAACTCTATTTCGAGTTCAGAGAAGAGAGGGTCAGGTGGGAACACCAAAACTATTCTAAAATTTACGAGGAAACCTTGTACAGAGAAGGTACAATCAGAGTTATTGAACACTCCAATGAGCCAGCGCAAGGAGTGTGCAGGAATATTTCACAAAATCTTCAAGTCTGGAATCTTTGGAAGTTTTAGGCAAGTGCAAGGAATGCACCAGAGATAAAGTGTTTTAAATTTTAAGCTCTAGAGGAAAGAGAGTCAGAGTGCCAAGAGGGCAAAAGACTTTGTTAAAGGAACAAAAGCACTGAAACCCTTTGAGGTTCAAGTAATTACAAGCTCAAGGAGGAGGTAAGTGTAGTTGAGTGCACGGAGCCATCATTTCATATAAATTGTTGGGCGAGCTCAGAAGAACGAGAGTTGAGTTGTCAGGAGGGAAAAAAACTTCGTTGATGGAGAAAAAGTGTTGTTGTGCATAGAGTATTTGCAAGGTGTGCGGAGGAGGGGAACCTTTCGAGTTCTAGTTTTCAGAGAAACGCAAGTGTGTGTCAGGGCTTAAGTCACTTGAAGTTGGAAAATTTCAAGAGGAGTAGCCTTTTTTCCTAGGCGCAAGCCAAGGCCGAGGAGACAGCCTTGTAGGAGAAGATCAAAGGTCGAGCCTTTGAAATTGTTTGAAAATCCTTCATCGGAAGGAAAGCGTAGGCAGTAGTAGAGGAGGAAGCTACAGGAGTCGTTGGATCGGTTGCAGGAGAAGATCTGGACCATTAGATCTTCATCTAGAATAAAGGAGGAGTGTGTAGGAGGAGAACAGATCTCAACTATTAGATCTGGGCGCAAGCTACAACAACTATCAGATTAAGGTAAGTAGCACGAATTTTAACCTTGTAGGTCCTTCGAACTTCATAAATCCAGAGGTTTTCCATACTTAGGCGCAAATGAGACAAGCTCCTCAAAGTCCCAGGGGAACTGAAGTAAGTCTGGACCGTCCATTTGCAAAGGATGCATGTAAGTATTGGCCATGATATCACTAGAGGAAACAATGGGAAAACTATGGAGAGGGTTCATTATGTCAAAATGACCCCAAATTCTCCTTGTTGAAAATAATAAGCCTCATCTAGATTCCAAGGAAAAATCAATTAAAAAGAAAAGGACTAGTGGTTGAACCATCAACCACCCCAATGAATGGAAGCATGGAGGTTTTGGCTGGGGAGATAGAAAATAGTCAGCCCGAAGTACCACAGGGTGCATTTTTCATGAAGGCCCAGACTGAGTCGAGTTTCCTTTTGACAGAAGGAACAGGATAGGTCCATAACCTTCCCGAGGAGAATACAAGTGAAGGGATACAAGGGGAAGACACACCAAAGAGGCCCGTGCGAGAGGCTCTACAGAGAGCAAGAGAGACACCAAATAAGATCGCATGCACAGAGGGGAATGCGCAACCGGGAATATGCAGATGAAAAGAGAAAGGTCGCGAGCTTGATGTTGAGGAAGCATCTGATAAACCTCGCAGGAATGTTGTGACAGAGAGAAGGTCTCTTAGAAATCGCATAGATTCCCTAGTGATATCATGGCTCGGCACGGGGGTGGTCAGAGTTCTTAGAGTGAATTCCTTTGAGCCTATGGTTGTGTGGAAAGGAAAACACCCACAGTCAATTAGTTGGATGCAACATGTAATAGAGTTAGTTAGTTGGTTGCAACATGTAATAGATAAGTATATTTTGATCTCTGTGCAATTGAATTTAAATGCATGATTGAATGTTTGTGTATATGACTAAGATTTTCAACATTTAATTTATAATGAGAATGCCTATTTGTTCTTTTGTAAGCAATTCGATGCAAATGGGTGTAAGGTGATGAGTTGGGCCTCTAGGCTGGTTCAAAGATACCCTCCCCATTTCTAGAGTTTAAAGTTCTGCGAATTTGGAGGGTGCTTCCTTCAGACCAGTAGCCTATGAAACCATAGGCTCATGCCCACAGCCTTGACCAAATCCTGACTAAAAGTAGATATTACAGCCCGAGATTCATTAAAGGGTCCATATGACCAAGGTCTGGGAACCCTACACTAGTCTGAAAGAATTTAATCCCTTATTCACTTCAGAGCTCCAAGGGCTCGAAGCTCCAGGATGTTAAAAATTCACAACTGCCAAAACTCAAGGCCGAAGTTGCAAAGTATTGTGAACCATCAATCTTTGGATCCTTCGGGATCCCTTTCAATCGTTAGATCGAGCCTAGTGGAGGCGTAGCGCTAAGTACTTTGATGAAGTCCCACTACGGGAGATGTGAGATGGCGATGAACTAGGACTACCACCAAAGCATCGAAGGCCAAAGTGACTTAGCGTGCTGACATCACCTAAGGTGATATGTAACCCGAATGGATGAGCCACGTGTCACCCTTGCCTTCTACCAAGTGTCTTACGTTGGATCGACATCATGGTTAGTCTAGCGTTGACCGCTTTGGGAGGAAAAAGGTGTCCTACCTCCAAAACTCCCGAATTTGGAACTTACGAATTGATATGAGTCGTGGATCTGGGGAGTTCATTGAGAACCCATATTAACCATTCATCAACCGAGAATAATGTCCATGGATCGAGTGTATCTGGGATATAAGTCATTTGGTAGATCTGGGTTTTTGATGCATGAAAGGAACAAATTCACGAAGCCTAATGTGGGTTTGGGGTCGTCAGATGAGAGGCCACGTGACAAGAGATCTCATAGTCCGGAGACTTGGTACTATGGAGGAAGTTGGACGAGAGTCATTAAAGTGTGAAGGCTCCTGAATTTGCGAATAGCAGAGTAAATCTCAATCGTTGGTAGACATGGGATGTGTGTCACTAGATCCAGTAGTCCGAAGACTTAGAACTCCGGGAGAAAATTGAAAACTACACCACAAAACCTTTGAAAGTCAAACCCACGATGAAACAAGAATTGTCGATCCGAAGGGTCTTCGGGACCACTTGTGACCGTTGGATCTACCCCATGGTCAATTATTCTTTGACCTACTCCAATAGTAAGGAGATAATTACACCATGAAACCCCTGAACATCGACTTTGTGAAGCGACAGAGGTTGTAGATCTTGAGGACTACGTGGACGCATCTTGACTGTGAGATCGAAGGGTTTGGAAGGTTGTCAGTCCGAGGTGATGGGGCGTGCCGATGTCACCAAGGGTGACGTGGACCCAAGTTTGGCGTGCAACGTGTCACCTGGATTCGTGTGTTTCTCATAACCTATAGACCCATTAACACGTGACACGTGTCACCCTCTGAAGGGGCCACATTTCATCACTACCTCAACGACATATCACACATGGCACTCGTTGCTTTGTTCATCTGGCGGGAGGAGCATGATGGAACCACTTGTATTTTCCCTCGTATTTAATGTGTCACCACGTGTGAGAGTTGACCCTTTGGGAGTTCCGAACTTCGGGACTCCGGAGGTTTGGGATGCAGCATCATGGATAAGTTAAAAGGGCCTGAAGGTCGGAGCTATGTGGCAGCACCTCGGGAGTTTGGGAATGCGGGACTCCAGAGGACATGCGTACAGAAGAGAAAAAGGGGCGTTCAACGTCGAACATTGAATTCCTCGCTAGCCTGTGTGTTAGACAAGGATTTAGTCCAGTCATGAGATTAGTTGACAGGTGGGATTTCTCTACGGGAGGTAGATACCTAGAGATCGTACGAACGAGATGGAACCGCATGGGCACCACGTGGCACCCAACTAATAGCACCTGAAGAAATTTGCAAGGCCATAACTTGTAAACTAGAGATCGATTTAGATTTTGGTAACAGTCGTTAGAAATCTCGTGGCGAGTAGAATTTGATGGAGATAGCAGAATTAATATTTGAGATGGATCGGGAAAACGAAATTATGACTCTCCATCCTGAGAAAGGGTACTTAGGGGTCGGGTGTGTTATAAATTGGTATCAGAGCATGGCAACAACACTTGGCCTTCTTGGGCTCATGCATGAGTCGTATAAAAATATTATTAAAAGACTTTAAGGGGTAACACCCTATTTTACCCATTCCTAAGAGGCTTAGTAAACCTCTACTAAAACGAGGAATGAAACTTTCTAACGTTGATACATGTTTTGGAAATTTGCATTGTATGTTGCTAATGTTTCCAAATAAAGAAACTGACTTCACTATGCAATCGTACATGCAGTTGTACAGACATAAGATTGGGTTACCAATGCTAAGATGAGCCTGTTGAGAATATTACTACCAAACGAAAATCATTTGCATAAGTTCCTCGAGTAGAAGGATGCAGATTTAAAATTCAGTTGGGATTTTACCCAACGACATTGATTCATGCTAGTCTGTGGTAGAGGAAGCCTACCATTTATTTTCGGAAATGATGGCCAATCCTTCAAGAATGGGATTATGTTGACAAGCACTAATATCAAGACTTGGATATGAATGGATTGAAAGGATCAGTAGCAGTAATAATTATTGTTTTAATAAAGAATTAAACCCGGTATATGTGTATGACCCCTCATGATCAGAGGATTAATGGAAATGGTAAGGTCAATTTACGGACTGAAAATTGTTGCTGGAATAATCCAGTAAGCAAGTAAAGAGGAACCCTATAGATTGAGAGAAACATTCATGAAGGTATAAGTGAATCAACAAGAGAAAGTTCAAAATCTCATGGTTATGTTAATCGAGTGTATATCCATGATAACTCAAGGGCGTTTCTATGCATAAGAATGCATATGGAAAAATATTGAACATCCAAATTAGGCATGTTATAACCTGTGGTGGGTTGTAAGGTACAGTCTACTAATGGACCTTTTAGATGAGGATGACCTTATGACAGCATGAATTAACAGCAAGAATGAAAGTTGATAATGTTGTGGCCTATTGCCTTAATATGATAGGACTGTAAGTATTTATGAGACATCAATGTAAGGTCTGATTAAGGAGGTGTCAAACACCTTTGGATGACTAGTGGGTCATATTGACATCCAGGGGTGGATGGTAGCCATATGTATATGGCTCAGTATACTCAAATAGCTATAAGAGGGAGTTTAGGAAAAGATTACCTTGTAAATATCGGTTGACCAAGAGTGAATTGAGGCATGAAGAAGAGACTAGAAGTGATTATCTTGTTGTCTTGAGTGACACAATAACTACCCATATGAATTATTAATTATGGAATTTTTTACAGCAGAAAGGAAAAAGGTGACCTTTGTTTGGTATTGCCATGTAGAAGGGAAACATCAGTATGAATTATGACCGTGAGACTAATCATATGAGTGATTGTAATCTGTCACTAAAGAACACTAATATTAAAACTAAAATATCATTGTAAAAGGGGTGCAAGAGATGCACCTACATATATGTGTATACATGCTTAAAAGAATAATATGACTGCAAACCCTCAATTAAGAGGGAAGCTCAGTGTTGAGTGTCTCTATGAGTCTTGTCATAAGGATGGAAGCAATATCCTTGGGAGAATGATCTGGAAGTCTTACATTTCCATGTGTATGAATGATATGGGAAAAGGTGCAAGCAGTGAGCTTGCACGATGAATCTTTGGCTATATCAGTATATGCTTGAGTGCATGAATTTAATGCATTGTGAGGTTGCTTGATATGAAAATCGATATTAATACCAAGTAGATATGAATGATATTAAATGTGCAAGTGATGCACATATATAATATATGAGAATATGTATATTAAAGGAACTATGTGACTTTCTAAATAAGTGAAATGAAAGGCAAGAATTACACTTGCCAAGATTGAATGAATACCATGGATGCATGGTTGACTCTATTCTGAGGATTCATGAAAGTTTGGTTTTGAATGATAGCTTAAGGGGAATGTGTTCCATTCCCTTAGGAAAGGCTAGTATAAACAGATGAAAGAGAAAATGAGCAAGAATGATTTGTTGTCATGACAAAAGGCAACATGACTAAGCCTTTGAGGACTGCATGAGAAAAATTGTGAAAAATCATAAGTTAAATGATTTATGATTATACATGTGGTTAAGTGCATCATGGATGTAGGTTAACAAAGCAAAGAATATGTGTGGACAAATAATTTGGATGCATAACAAAGATGCATGTTTATATTCCATATGTAATATTTGATAAACAACTGAACTAACTCAAGGTTGAGGCTATCATAGATAGTGAAGGATATGAAATAAGGAAGTTTCACGTTGAAGGAGTTCCATGTGGAGGAATTGTATGAAGATTTTGTCAGGAGAATAGAGTCACAACCTTAATGACTGCTGAGAATTGAGAAATGGGTTGCAAACATATATATATCTATATATGTATAAGAATCATGGATTACATTCTAAAACAAAGTGTATGAGTGGAAGACTAACAAATGAACGTTGACCATTCTGATAATTGAATGGTAATGTGCAGAATGCACGGGTTCATGATTCATCGTGAAAAAAAGGTTTGTTGTTATAGCATGTTTATTTACCAAGAAGGTTGAGGTGAAACTAACCAAGACTACTCAAGGAACCGAGAATGGAGATCACAATAAGAAGTAGATTGCATATGCAAAGAAGGAGAAAAAGAGGAACATTTTTCTCACCCTAAGAACTTTGAATTATTTAACAGAGTTGTAAACCTTAGAAGAGGAGTTGTGGGAACAAGTACAGCTGGGGAAAAAAAAGGGGAGAATGATTAAATAAGCATATTTAAATGAATAGGTTTGGTCAAATTGTGTTAAATAAACACAGTTAGGTCCTGGGAAAATAACTCAGTTGGACTGAAAATCCCAGGATGTATAGAAGGAGTTGGAAAAGGGAAGAGCTCTTAACTCCTTTCTTGTCGTATATTATGTTTTCTCTAGGACCAAAAACTAGTGTGTTGATGAAAGGTAATGTTTGACACCATAGTGATGATGGTTGTATGACTATAGAAACAATTGAAAATTGTTGTGTTGCACTCATGAAAACATTAAGGATGATGTAATGAAGTGCATAAAGATATTCTAGGACATATCTGAAAATGTTTTATTGACTAAAATACTATGATACATGCATTTTTATTTTACCTAAAAACTAATATATATTAATGATGGATGACATGTGTAGAAAGGAATTGGAGTTTTTGAGAAAGACAGCTGCCAATGATGGAAAACCTCAAGCAAAGGATAACTATGAGAAGGTTGTTGTTAAAATATTATTGAAGGGACTTTAAAAGTCCCCACAAAGCACCATTGATGAAGTAATGTCGGAGAGGGTGTTAGCAGCCAGAGCAGGTATAAGCATGTTCATACCTATGTAGCATGAGGTATGAATGGAATTGTTAGGAATCCCTTCTGAAAAGATTTCATTATACTAATGATATGCAAATAATTTTGAGTGGTTGTTGTATGCCATTGCTACCCAAGTAGGGTAAGATTCAGGAAGGAAGAATCTGAACAATAAAGAGACAAAGTATATGCCAGTCAAGGATGAGTTCTAATCTTTGCAAAAAAATGCATAAGTAAAGAGTACCATGGGTACAATGACCAATTTAGGGAGATTGGGAATAAAGGTGTTCATAATTAGCACATTGCATGAAATCGATTCAAGGAAATGCATGTTTGCACAAAGGGAAGACAATGGATTTTCCATTGAGGAAGGAGGACCTTCCAATATTTCACTTACATTTTATAGGTGTTAAAGAAAATAAAATTGGGTGGTCATGAGTGTTGGTATCCTGGTTACTAATGAAGCAATAATGCTCGGGTGCATTCAAGAGAAACTTATAGTTTCATATGTGTTGATTTGGGATCATGATAAGCCTGTAGTAGGAAGTACAGTGTTGTTTCACTAATGAATGAGCCCTATGGTGAAGAGGTTGGTTAACCTCCAACACACCATGGCAAAGTGCTTGTCATAAACTGTGGCAAACTTGAAATCAATGCAAGGTTGCATTGGGTGTGACTGTGGCCACAAATATTGGCACCTTGATTAAAGACATTTGATATTTAAATTGCATTTGGAAAATTTAGCATGTTGAAAGGGTACATACGTAAATAATGATATTTTCATTTTCTTTGTATCCTTGAATATATGAAAATGACTTGGACTATTAGTATGCATAGTTTTGAAAATATGAAGTGCATGAAAACTAACAGTTTGTTTGGCTGAGGAATGCGGAAATTGTAGGGAGAAAAGGGTCCCATACTGGAAAATCTGGTTCCTATGCGAAATAGATCTGAAAATAAATGTGCAATGTGGAAATTTGTGGGTAATAGATTCGCAAGAAAATTTTGAATTTGAAATTGATGATAATATCTCATAATTTTTGTATACTTGTGATACAGGTGAAACAAAAAGATGTGTCTAGGGAAGACAGATGAAGGTTGTCAAGCTATAAAACATGAAAAAGGGTATTGATTGGGACAGGAGAACCCTGTGGTAAGCCATGATCACCTAGAATATGTTGTGTTGTGGCAACACAAGCTGGAGGGATGCCTCAACAGAGTAAGTCTGAGGGACGCCTTGACTGTAAGGTTCAATGAAGTATCTGAAATTCTTCTTGTGTGAGAAAGCCTTGGCAAGGCAAGATGGATCGCTCAAGGAATTGTATAGCAAAGAAGGGGATGCATGAGCCTGGGCCTGGAAGGTGAGTGACCGCAAGGAAGAAGAGACTTTGATAATTCTTATAAACTATTGATTGGGATCATGCACACAATGGGGTATGTCCAGGAAAAACAGCGAGCCCGGATAACAATACATCCATGTGGATACAAATCCATGAACTGCACAGATGAGTATTGTGCTAAGTTATGAAAATTTTCTTGGATTTTTATGCAACAATAAAATGTTTTTGCATGGAACTATGATTAATATGTGTGTTGTCCAAGATTATTGAAGATGGGTGACAAAGGTTAAGAGTTCGGAAGAGTCTAGAAAGAGAAAGAGGGTCAATATTTCTGAAGTAGTTGGATGAGAAAGACATGATAGGTGTTACTAAGAAATAACACCGAGGACGATGTTCATTTTAAGGGGGAGGGGATTGTAACACCCATATTTCCCCCAGCTTGTAATTAATCATTAATCATGGGAACAATGTAAATGTATTATTGTTTGAATTGCCAATAAATGACTGTGGGTGTGAATACTTGAAGTACTGGCCATGATATCACTAGAGGAAAGAATGGGAAAACTATGGAGAGGGTTCATTATGTCAAAATGACCCCAAATTATCCTTGTTGAAAATAATATGCCTCGTCCAGATTCCAAGGAAAAATCAGTTAGTAAGAAAAGGATCGGTGGTTGAACCATCAACCACCCTAATGAATGGAAGCATGGAGGGTTTGGCTGGGGAGACAGAAAACAGTCAGCCCGAAGTACCACATGGTGTAGTTCTCCTGCAGGCCCAGAATGACTCGAGTTTCCTTCTGACAAAAGGAACAGGATAGGTCCATAACCTTCCTGAGGAGAATACAGGGGAGGGAAGACAAGGGGAAGACACATCGAAGAGGCATGCGCGAGAGGCTCTGCAGAGAGAAGGAGAGACACCAAATAAGAGTGCATGCACAGAGGAGAACATGCAACCGAGGATAGGCAAATGAAAAGAGGAAGGAGGTGAGCTTGATGTTGAAGAAGCATCTAATAAACCTCGCAGGGATGTTGTGACAGAGAGAAGGTCTACAAGAAATGGCATAGATTCCCTAGTGATATCATGGCTTGGCACGGGGGTGGCCATATTGTTAAGAGTGAATTCCTTTAAGCCTATGGTTGGGTGGAAAGGCAGACACACACAATCAATTAGCTGCCTGCACCATGTAATAGATAAGTCTCTTTTGATCCCTATGCAATTGAATTTAAATGCATGATTGAACATCTGTGTATGTGACTAAGATTTGCAGCGTTTAATTTATAATGATAATGCCTAAATTTTCTTTTGTAATCTATTGCATGCGAATGGGTGTAAGGTGATGAGTTGGTCCTATGGGCTAGTTCAAAGATACCCTTCCCCATTCTAGAATTTAAAGTTATGTGAATTTGGAGGGTGCTTCCTTCATACCAGTAGCCTAACAAACCACATGGTAGTGCCCACGGCCTTAACCAAATACTGACTAAGAGTAGAGATTACAGTATGAGATTCATTAAAGGGTCTATATGACCAAGGTTTGGGAACCCTACGCTAGTCCGAAAGGAGTTAATCCCTTATTGGCTTCGAAGCTCTGGGATGTTAAAACTTCACAACCACAAAAAATCCTAAAGGTCGGAGTTGCGAAGTAGTGTGGACCATCGATCTTCGGATCCTTTAGGATCCCTTTCAGGCATTAGATCGAGCCTAGTGGAGGGGTAGCAATAAGTACTTCAGCGAAGTCCCACTCCAGGAGATGTGAGATGGCGATGAACTAGGACTATTGGCGGAGTGTCGAAGGCCAAAGTGACTTAGCATGTTGATGTCACCTAAGGTTATATGTACCCCAAGTGGATGAGCCACGTGTCACCCTTTCTTTCTACCAAGTGTCTTACGTTGGATCGACATCATGGTCGGTCCACCATTGACCCCTTCGGGACGACAAAGGTGTCCTACCTCCAAAACTCTTGAATGTCGAACTTACGAATTGATATGAGCCGTGGATATGGGAAGTCCATTGAGAACCCCTCTTAATCGTTCATTAACTGGGATACGTGTCCATGGATTGAGTGTATTCAAGAGATAAGTTATTCGGGAGATCTGGGTTGTTCATGCATGAAGCGAACGAAGTCTCAAAGCCTGATGTGGATTTGTGGTCGTCAGATGAGAGGCCATGTGGCAGGATATGTCATAGTCCAGAGACTTGGTACTCCAGAAGAAGATGGACGAGAGTCATTAAAGTGTGAAGGCTCCAGAAGTCATGAACAACGGAGTAAATCTCAGTCGTTGGTAGATAGGGGATGTGTGTCACTAGATTCGATAGTCCGGAGACTTAGAAATCCGAGAGAAAATTAAAAACTACACCACAAAACCTATGAATGTCGAACCCGCGATGAAACCACAACCGTCGATCCGAAGGGTATTCGGGACCACTCATGACCATTGGATCTACCCCATGGTCAATTCGGCTTTGACCTACTCCAGGAGTAAGGAGAGAATTACACCATGAAACCCTTGAACGTCGAACTTGTGAAGCAACGGAGGCCGTAGATCCTGAGGACTACGTGGATGCATCTTGATCGTGAGATCGGAGGGTTTGTAAGGTTGTCAGTCCGAGGTGACGGGGTGTACTAACGTCACCCAGGATGATGTGGACCCATGTTTGACGTGCCACATGTCACCTGGATTTGTGTGTTTCGCATACCCTATAGACCCATTAACACACAACATGTGTAGCCCTCTAAAGGTGCCACATGTCATCACTGCCTCAACCACATATCACACCTAGAACTCACTGTTTGGTCCATTTGGTGGGAGGATCACGAGGGACCCACCTGTATTCACCCTCATATTTAATATGTCACCACGTGAGAGAGTGGACCCTTTGGGACTCTGGAGGTTTGAGATGCAGCATTGTGGATAAGTTAAAAGGGCCCGAAGGCTGGAGCTACATGGAAGAACCCCAGGAGTTTGGGAATGTGGCGCTCTGGAGGACATGTGTGCAAAAGAGAAAAGGGGACGTTCAGCGTCGGAGCCCCGAACGTTGAATTCCCCACTAGCCTGTGTGTTAGACAAGAATTTAGTCCAATCATGAGATTAGTTAATGGGTGGAATTTCTCTGCAGGAGGTAGATACCTAGAGATGGTATGAATTTCTCTGCCACGTGGCACCCAACTAAGAGCACCTGAAGAACTTCAGGAGGCCATAACTTGTAAACCAAAGGTTGGTTTAGAGCCTGGTAATAGCCGTTAGAAAGTTCATGGCGAGAAGAATTCGATGGAGATAGTGGAATTAAGATTTGATATGGATCAAGAAAACAAAATTAGGATGTCCCATCCCTAGAAAGTGTACTTCGGGGTTAGGTGTGTTATATGTGTAGTAAAGCGGGGGAAAGCTTCGAAGCCCAGATTCTTGGATTCACTGCGAGTCATAGATCTTGACGGAGATTAGGGACCATTGATCCCATAAGTGTTCGGAGGTTCGTCGAATTCAGCATTCGACGGTTTTGGAAAGTAGTGAAGGCAGAGCTCCCAGAGCCCGAAGTTCCCAGAGCTTCGAAGTAGCGTGTTTTCATTAGATGCTTGGTCACATCCCCTGGTCATATGAGAAAATAGCCGAAGTAAAGAGGGCCATAGCCCGAATTTGTTTTTTTCTAAATGTTTTAAAGAAGGAGCTTAAGGAAAGATCCTGCGGGTTTATTATGGACCTGCACGTGGAAAACAAAGGGCCTGTGTAAGAGTTTTGGGGGCCCAGCAGGGGCCTGAGATCCAATTCAACTCCTTATATTTGAACGATCCTAGACCGAGAGGTCGCACGGGCCCCATGTGAGGGTGGGGTCTACATCAAGTGGTATTAGAGCCGATTTTTGTCTGTAGACCACAAGCAAAGGAGGAGAAGATAAAGTGTTGATGTTATGTGAAGATTGTTTGCAAGCGTGCAGCAGTCAGTAGACAGCCAGGAGGGTTGCAGGTGAAAGTTAGTGGTTCTCTCAGTTGTAGAGCAGGCAAAGTAGATAGCCAGGTGGGATGAAAGAGAAGAACCAATTGTGTTCTTAAGGAAGAAGGATAAAATGGCTATTGAAAGCTAGAAGCGAGGTCAGAGAGAAGACCGCAAGTAGGTAAGCAAAGAACAGATGGATAAAGAGCTCGAAGAGAGAGCAGAGCTCGATAGGCTGATGTTGAAGGTGCAGTAAGAAGAGAGAGGAAGTTGGAGGTATGAATTTCCCTTGAAGAAGAAATTAAGGTGGCCTATCCAGCAGTTGGTTTCCAAGAGGTAGTGGCAGGTATTGAGAAGGTGGTTGAGGCATATTGAAAACCTAAGTGACATAGAGGATATGGTTTTCGTTTGCAAGCCAGAAGTTGGAGAAAACCTCAGTGAGGAGGAGAAGAGATCGGTGGAAGATCTCGCAGACTGTCAGCAGGGCAGAACAGAAATTTTATCTTGCCATGTAGGCAAGGAAGATGAGATGAGACTGTCTGAGAGTCTAATGATCTCAAAGAAGAGTTTGGATCAGCGAGGAATTTTGACAGAGGAGGAGGATCATAAGTGTGTTCTGATGATTAGGGGAATTAGCATATTCCTTCCAAATAACCCAACAGAGGCTAGTGCGAGTGTTGCACGTGAGGAGGTGATGCAGCAAGCATCCGAGGAAGAGGCCATGGGGCCAAATGTTTTTAAAATTAAAAAATTTTGTATTGCAAGTGTAGAAGAAGGACAGCCAGCACAGACTGTCATGGAGGAGAATATTGAGCATACATTAACATCTTCCCAAGTGGAGATGAAAGTTGAATAGGAGCATACAGACAAGATGTTCACTCATTGGGAGAAAGAACTGAAGTTGATGGAGTATTGGTTAGGAAATCCAGGCACAGAAGAAGACTGCCTGAGGGATGCATTCGTGAAGAATCGAGAAGAATTCCAACCCAAGGAGTAGTTGGATGAAGTTGAATTTGTACCAGCATAAGAAGAGGCAGAGGAACCGGTAGAAGTTACATTGTCAGAGGAGATCACTGAGCAGCAACTCGGTAGTGTGGATGCAGAAATTGAGTCTGCAGTGGAGTGCAAAGTCGATGCAACAAGAGATTAAAATAATGTGGGATATCAAGTTGATATGTCCATTGATCTGTATGGAAAAAAGGAGTTGCAGTTGAGCAGACTGCAAAAGAGCAGCCAGCTAGTAGACCAAATGGACGAAGAGATTGAAGAGATAAGAAGGTTGATGTTGAAATCATCACAAGAGGTAGTCAGCAGCAAAGAGAGGTGGATCGGAGGAGAACCTGCAGGAGCAGGATAAGAGAAACAACAGTAGCAGAAAGGCAAGGAGCAGATGGACAGCTCCAAATTCAAGTTTGGGACTCTAGAGGATCTCAACAGCAACAACAGGGGATCCATGAGCAGGAGCTCATGATTTTTTCCAACGTGAGAGTATGATGCAGGAGCATCGCTCCACCTCAACAACGCGCCAAAAAAAATAGTGCAGTAGCGCACTTAGAGGGAGTGGATCCCGAAGAAGGACGCGACATTCGTCCCAAATTTTGAACTAAATTTAAAATTTAATGAAATTCAATGTAATTTAAGTATTAAGGCTCAAGGAAATCCAAGCCCATGTGTTTGTACATGTTGCATGTGAATTCTCCTTAAAAGGCTAACAGTTGGGTAGATTTAGGTCTGATTTGGACGGGATGTCCATTTATTGTAAATTAATGAGGTAGCTAGAGAAAAGGCTTGAGGAGCCCCTCTTTTGTAAAAGATCTTTGTATCAAATTTCAATTAGTCATTTAGTGGAAGACTTAGAAGGAGAGGAGAGGAGAAGTGTTGAATACTATGTTGTCGTCTAGCCATTGTAAACTTTTGTACATAACATTCAGAATATTTATACAAAGCGCAGTTTTTCCTTCCCATGAGGTTTCTGTGTGTATGTTTATGAGTTTTTTTGTAAGGGTTCTGAATGTTTACTATGTGAATTTATGAATGTTGTGGATGTTTAAACATTCCCTTTGTAGGAATTAGATAGGTTTCTCTATCATTAGTTTTATGAGTGTTCTGGGCTCTTAGGCTTGTGCAAGGAGTGCAAACCAGATTTAGTGAAAACTCTGTGAAGCCAATGCAAGGAGTGCATTTAGAACTATGTTTCGAGTTCAGAGAAGAGCGGTCCAGGTGGGCACACCAGAACTATTATAAAATTTAGGAGGAAAGCATGTACAGAGAGGGTACAGTCCAAGTTACTGGACACTCTGAGTAGCCAGAGAAAGGAGTGCACAGAAAGATTTTGCAAAATATTCAAGTCTGAAATATTTGGAAGTTTCAGGAAAGCACAAGGAATGCGCCAGAGATAAAGTATTTTAAGTTTTAATATCTAGAGGAAAGAGCATCGGAGTGTCAGGAGGGAAAAAGACTATGTTAAAGGAACAAAGGGATTGAAACCCTTTGAGGTTCGAGCAATTACAAGCTCAAGGAGGAGGTAAGTGCAGTTCAGTGCACGAAGCCATCATTTCATCTAAAGTGTTGGGCGATCTCATAAGAACGAGCGTCGAGCTGTCAGGAGGGAAGAAAATTTCGTTGAAGGAGAAAGAGTGTCATTGTGCACAGAGTCTCTGCAAGGTGTTCAGAGGAGGGGAACCTTTCTATTTCTAGTTTTCAAAGAAGCGCAAGTGTGTACCAGGGCTTAACTCACTTGAAGTTGGAAAAGTTCAAGAGGAATAGCGTTTTTTCCTAGGCGCAAGCCAAGGCCGAGCAGATAGCCTTGTAGGAGAAGATCAAAGGTTGAGCCTTTGAAATTGTTTGAAAATCCTTCATTGGAAGGAAAGTGCAGGCAGTAGCAGAGGAGGAAGCTACAGGAGCCATTGGATCGGCTGTGGGAGAAGATATGGACCGTTAGATCTTGATCCATAACGAAGGAGGAGCGTGTAGGAGGAGAGCATATCTCATCTGTTAGATCTGGGTGCAAGCTACATCAATCGTCAGATTAAGGTAAGTAGCACGAGTTTTAACCCTGTAGGTACTTCAGACTTTGTAAGTCCTGAGGTTTTCCATACTTAGGCGCAGAGGAGACAAGTTCCGTGAAGTCTCGGGTAGCCGAATTAAGTCTGGACCGTTCATTTGCAGAGGATGTGTGTCAGCAGATTAGGCGTGGTCTGGAAGACCAGCCATCCGAGCGAATAGAGAGGAGAAGAGTTTGATTTCTCTGAAACTCTGAATTCCAAAGTCAATCTGATCCATCGCTCAGAGGAGGACACGTGGCGCTAGATCTTGTGGTCCGGAGCCTTAGTACTTCGAAGGAGGTGAGTGTGTGTTGGGTGGAGTTGAGACCTCCCGAAGCTCCGAAGGTCGAGGAAAATTGGAGTCCTCGGTGTAGAAGACACGTGTCAGCAGATTGAGGATAGTTCAAAATCTCAACAGTCCAGGAGAAACAGGGTGTAGAGTTGTGAGGACTTCCAAAGGTCGGAGTCCATCCTAGTCATTCATTTGAAAAGGACACATGGCGCCAGATCTGGAGGTCCGGAGAACTAAAACTCTGGAGAAATTGGTTTGAGTTGCGTCAATAATTCCCAAAGGGTTAGGAGCCAGAGTAGATCTCGATCGTTGATTACAGTGGACATGTGGCAGGAGATCTGAGAGTCTGAAGGTCCGATACTCCAGAGGAAGTAGGGTGCAGAGTTGTGGGGACTTCTGGAGTTCTGTAGTTGATCTCGTCCATCCATTTTCAAGGGACGTGTGGAGGGAAGATCTTGCCTCTGTTAGTTCGATGCTCCAGAGGACAGAATGTGATGATATACTGAAACTCCCAAAGTCCAAAGAAGTGGAGAAGATCCTAGCCATTGGAGGCTAGGATATTGTGGACCATTGATTTAGTCCCTTCGCAAGTTCGTCGATTCGGCACTCCAGAGGATTGTTGGTGTTGTGCATTGAAAAGGCTGGAAGCCCAAAGCCCTAGAGCATCCTGAGTCGTTGATTTGGGGTAGCATCAAAACCGTCCAATCTTATTCGGAGGTCTGTCAGTTTGCATGTCCGAGAGGAAGTGTAGTTTGGGTAGTAAGAAGCTCTAAAGCCCAGAACATGGAGTAAATAGTGAACGTCGATCTGGAGGCGGACGACGGTCGTCTGATCTGTTGGTTTAGAATTTGCCACTTCACGTGTGTTGTGTAGTAGAGCGGGGGAAAGCTCTGAATCCCGAATTCCGGGAGTCACTATCAGTCATAGATCTTGACGGAGATTGGGGACCGTTGATCCCATAAGTGTTTGGAGGTTCACCGAATTCGACATTCGGTGGTTTTGGAAGGTAGTGAAAGCAAAGCTCCTAGAGCTCCGAAGTAGCGTGTTTTCGTTAGGCGCCTAGTCACAACGCGTGGTCATATGAGAAAATAGTCAAAGTAAAGGGGGCGAGAGCCCGACATTGTTTTTTTTTTTTAAGGTTTTAAAGAAGGAGCTTACGGAAAGAGCCCACGGGTTTATTATTGGACCTGCACGTGGAAAACAAAGGGCCTATGTAAGAGTTTTGGGGGGCCCGCAGGGGCCCGAGAGCCAATTCAGCTCCTTAGATTTGAACAATCCTAGACCGGGAGGTCGCACATGCCCCAGGTGAGGGTGGGGTCTGCATCACAATAGGAGCACCACTTTTCAATTCGAGGATTAATCTTTTAATATTTTGGTTGCAATGGGACTGATTGTTAAGTCTATGGTTTCAAAGAAGTTGCAATTTTAATCTCAAAATTAAATGGTGTTGCTATTAGTGCCACTTTTCAATTTGGGGGTTGATTTTAGGGCTTTTGTTGGGAATATTATGAGGCTATTAACGTCATAGTTGCAAAGGTGATAATTTTAACCCCAGAAATAAAATAAAATAAAATAAAATAAAGGCACTATCGGTAGCACCACTTTTCAATTTGGAGATTGATTTTGGTGCTTTTGACCCAAAAATGTGGGTTTTTAGATTTAGAGTTTTCATTTTGAGGTCTCAATTCTCATTAAGTCGGTAACTATGTTTTAACCTTTTGTAGGTTTTGCATCATTGGATACTCAACCTTAGAATCTAAACTTAGATAATTATTCTTTATATTTCTACTTGGACACTTTCCATGTTTCATGACAACAATGCCTCATGACATCATATACAAATTCTTAGGTTGTTTTCACAAATTCAATGTATCTTTTATGTCTATATTTGTTGAAATATTTNTAAATTTAATGGATAAATTAGAAGTGGACCCAACCCTAAAATAAGGAAAGTGGGCCAAGTGACCTAGAAGATGTTTTTAAGAAAGCTACTTGGAAAGTATAAATAAGAGGCAAGGCTCTCTCATTTGAATCACACTTGAGAATATTGAATATCTATATGTGTCTGAGGTAACCAAGGATATTTAAACCATAATGTTGAGTGAAGGTGAAGAAAAGAAGGCCGAAATGCAAGAAAAGATAAATTCTTTTGATGGTGCTTTCTAAGGTATGTTATTTACAGGTCATCTCACCATTTTCGCTATAACATTTTTTCTATAATGATTCAGACTGTGAAATTGCTATGCAAGTGAGAAAACATATCCAAGTATCTGTAAAAATAAATTCATCTTGTGGGTCGTTGTATTTTTGGAGTTACACTCCATGGAGAATAGGGTTTGTGGTCAGTCCTGAAACTAGTCAAACTCGGGTGTTTCGGGTAAAAACGTCATAACTTCTTCATAACAGATCCAAATTCAGTGAGACCAAATGTTTTGGTTAGGGTATAGTATTTAGTATTATTTTTAATAGTTTTAGATTGTTTCATCAAATATTTTGTGCGGTGCACGCTCTACAAGGTCGCTCTCTAGAATAAGCCAAAATTCAGCAAGGTATGCCATTGTTGCTATAACTCCTTTTCTGAGAGGTTTCAAGTAGTGAAACTTGGAGGAATTACATTAAACACACTGAAGAACATTTTATATCAAATTCATATCTTTATACATTACAGGTTCAAAGTTATGATTACTTCAAGTTAGGGTTGTTGACTAATCCAAAACTGGGCATGTGAGACTAAAGAAAAGTTTGATGAAAATGCTAGTCTCTTGTTTTTAAAGTTAAGGAAGGTTTGTAGGAATGTTATCATATACACCAGGTCTATTACAGAGCTACAAATCATATTTGTATGATGAAATTGATGAGGGCTTTTGGTTGTGGTACATGTTGAGTACATGGTTGAGACAAATAATTGATGAGTTGGCGCATATGCATGAGGTGTATAGTTGATGATGTTGGTACATATTGATGAGTCATAGTTGATGAGTGGTACATACTTGGTACATGGTTGGATGCACTTGTTTATGGTACAGGTTGATTACAGGTTNTAAATTTAATGGAGAAATTAGAAGTGGACCCAACCCTAAAATAAGGAAAGTAGACCAAGTGACTTAGAAGATGTTTTTAAGGAAGCTACTTGGAGAGTATAAATAAGAGGCAAGGATCTCTCATTTGAATCACACTTGAGAATATTGAATATTTATATGTGTCTGAGGTAACCAAGGATATATAAACCGGAATTCTGAGTGAAGGTGAAGAAAAGAATACCGAAATGCAAGGAAGGATAAATTATTTTGATGGTGCTTTCTAAGGTATGTTATTTACAGGTCATCTCACCATTTTCGCTATAACTTTTTTGCTATAATGATTTAGACTGTGAAATTGCTATGAAAGTGAGAAAACATATCCAAGTATCTGTAAAAAAAAATCATCTTGTGGATTGTTGTATTTTGGGAGTTACACTCCGTGGAAAATAGGGTTTGTGGTCAGTCCTCAAACTAGTCAAAATCAAGTGTTTCGGGTAAAAATGTCATAACTTATTCATAACAGATCCAAATTCAGTGAGACCAAATGTGTTGGTTAGGGTACAGTATTTAGTATTTTTTTTAATAGTTTCAGATCATTTCATCAAAGATTTTTTGCGGGGCACGCTCTACAAGGTCGCTCTCTAGAATAAGCCAGAATTCAGCAAGGTATGTCATTTTTGCTATAACTCCTTTTCTGAGAGGTTCCAAGTAGTGAAACTTTGAGGAATTGAATTAAACACATTGAATAACATTATGTATCGGTTTTAGATCTTTATACATTACAGGTTCAAAGTTATTATTACTTCAAGTTAGGGTTGTTGACTAATCCAAAACTAGGCATGTGAGACTAAAGAAAAGTTTGATGAAAATGCTAGTCTCTTGTTTTTAAAGTTAAGGAAGGTTTCTAGGAATGTTATCATATACACCAGGTCTATTACAGAGCTACAAATCAGATTTGGATGATGAAATTGATGAGGGATTTTGGTTGTGGTACATGTTGAGTACATGGTTGAGACTAGTAATTGATGAGTTGGTGCACATACATGAGGTGTATAGTTGATGATGTTGGTACATATTGATGAGTAGTTGACACANGAATTCTGAGTGAAGGTGAAGAAAAGAAGGCCGAAATGCAAGGAAGGATAAATTCTTTTGATGGTGCTTTCTAAGGTATGTTATTTATAGGTCATCTCACCATTTTTGCTATAAAGTTTTTTCTATAATGATTCAGACTGTGAAATTGCTATGAAAGTGAGAAAACATATCCAAGTATCTGTAAAAAAAAAAATCAGCTTGTGGGTCGTTGTATTTTTGGATTTACACTCCGTGGAAAATAGAGTTTGTGGTCAGTCCTGAAACTAGTCAAAATCAGGTGTTTCAGGTAAAAACGTCATAACTTCTTCATAACAGATCCAAATATAGTGAGACAAAATGTGTTGGTTAGGGTACAGTGTTTAGTATTTTTTTTAATAGTTTCTGATCATTTCATCAAATATTTTGTGCGGGGCACGCTCTACAAGGTCGCTCTTTAGAATAAGCCAGAATTCAACAAGGTATGTCATTTTTTCTATAACTCCTTTTCTAAGAGGTTCCAAGTAGTGGAACTTGGAGGAATTGCATTAAACAGACTGAAGCACATTGTGAATCAGTTTAAGATCTTTATACATTACAGGTTCAAAGTTATGATTACTTCAAGTTAGGGTTGTTGACTAATCCAAAACTAGGCATGTGAGACTAAAGAAAAGTTTGATGAAAATGCNAAATGCAAGGAAGGATAAATTATTTTGATGGTGCTTTCTAAGGTATGTTATTTACAGGTCATCTCACCATTTTCGCTATAACTTTTTTGCTATAATGATTTAGACTGTGAAATTGATATTAAAGTGAGAAAACATATCCAAGTATCTGTAAAAAAAAATCATCTTGTGGGTTGTTGTATTTTGGGAGTTACACTCCGTGGAAAATAGGGTTTGTGGTCAGTCCTCAAACTAGTCAAAATCAAGTGTTTCGGGTAAAAATGTCATAACTTCTTCATAACAGATCAAAATTCAGTGAGACCAAATGTGTTGGTTAGGGTACAGTATTTAGTATTTTTTTTAATAGTTTCAGATCATTTCATCAAAGATTTTTTGTGGGGCACGCTCTACAAGGTCGCTCTCTAGAATAAGCCAAAATTCAGCAAGGTATGCCATTTTTGCTATAACTCCTTTTCTGAGAGGTTCCAAGTAGTGAAACTTTGAGGAATTGAATTAAACACACTGAAGAACATTATGTATCAGTTTTAGATCTTTATACATTACAGGTTCAAAGTTATTATTACTTCAAGTTAGGGTTGTTGACTAATCCAAAACTAGGCATGTGAGACTAAAGAAAAGTTTGATGAAAANTTTTTTTTATAATGATTCAGAGTGTGAAATTGCTATGAAAGTGAGAAAACATATCCAAGTATCTGTGGAAAAACATTCATCTTTTGGTTCGTTGTATTTTGGTAGTTACACTCCGTGGAAAATAGGGTTTGTGGCCAGTCCTAAAACTAGTCAAAATCAGGTGTTTCGGGTAAAAAAGTCATAACTTCTTCATAACAGATCCAAATTCAATGAGACCAAATGTGTTGGTTAGGGTACAATATTTAGTTTTCTTTTTAACATTTTCAGATTATTTCAACAAAAAAATTGTGCGGGGCACGCTCTACAAGGTCACTCTCTAGAATAAGCCAGAATTCAGCAAGGTATGCCATTTTTGCTATAACGCCTTTTCTGAGAGGTTCCAAGTAGTGAAACTTGGAGGAATTGCATTAAACACACTGAAGAACATTGTGTATCAGTTCAATATATTTATACATTACAGGTTCAAAGTTATTATTACTTCAAGTTAGGGTTGTTGACTAATCCAAAACTAGGCATGTGAGACTAAAGAAAAGTTTGATGAAAATG
>JZKD02S0076165.1:0-25310 GCA_000966675.3 Picea glauca
TAGAATAGTATTATCTAAAAATATATCATAACTCATATTGTTACCCATCAAACAAACTTGGGTCCATTACCCAAACCTGGGGTCTCCAACTTCTCATGCCCATAACTCTCTAACCATGAGGAATTATGTGACATTCCACATACCATCGGAAATGACATTACAAGCACTATCCATCTAGGATATTTTCCCTGACAAATTCACTTTCCTTCATCTCATTATTCCACAATTAAGCATGGGTTCTCTTACTCCACAAATCGTCTTCCCATGAGGACTTTCACCATAAGGGGACCACTTTGCATTTCATCCATATTTACTTCTTATCAACCATGAAAAAACAATAATGAGTCATATTTACATCAAACACTATTGGTTCCATTACCCAAAACTTTGTGCTACGGTGATTTCTTCAAGGGTTGACATCAATGACAACCAACCTTAATCAACACAGAGGACTTTGACCCTCTTTAGAACTAAATTTTAGCATCTACATGACAACTAAATAACTAGACCAAGATTGTTTCACTAAAACATTGATACACCTCTTTAACTTGAGTGGAAATAACAATCATGACACTCTTTAACTTATTCTCAATGAAAGTGTGGATCATATCACACAAAAATGATCACTTGTTGTGTTTTGAAACTACTATCTCGAACTTAGAATAACTAGACATCTATAAGTGAAAAATACTTCTATTGTCTAAACCGGAGTGTAGCGTACCAACCACCCAGGGTTGGGTCATTCCACCTTGTAAAAAATCCATGCTCTGATACCAATTTGTAGCGTACCCAGCCACCTAGACCTGTTGGGATATGCCTCGCAGAAACTGTTATGAAATATCATACATATAAAACTTAAACAAACAATTACATTCAACTATTACACAGATTAAAGTGGAAATAACAGTAAGCCTATACATACAGCATATACATGCAATACTCATAAATATAAGACATGAACAAATACACAGCATGCAATTGAACACATAATTGATACTTATATTTTTATATAAGACCAACAAATGCATGCAAACCTTCCATAAACCTCCCAGCCATAGACCATGCTACTCATCACTCTCAGCAATGGGTCACCCCCGAGTTGGGACTAAACTCCACCCGGGTAAAGGGATTCCTAGGATAGGCTAAGACAATAGGAAGTTGCACAACCAACAGGGAGGATTTCGTGCAAGAGCCAACTCACACTAACAGCCTACAACCTCTCATTCCCTGCATGTTTTTCCCACCCAAGGAAGTGTGCCCCTTCTCTGCTTAACAATCCTTCGGTTGCCCCACTTCCCTTCCAGGGCTTTAACAACAAATTAGACAGGAATTCTCATAGCACTATAGCTACATTTGAGATCCCTCTAGAAAATCACTTCCCCAACAAGATCTCTCACCTGGAGAGAGTTTCTCATAGGAATGACAACCTGCTTCTTCAATCCACGGGCCTGACAACCCGCCTCTTCAATCCCATAGACCTGACAACTTGCCTCTTTAGTCCAGCTCCTAAGTCAATTAGTTATAGGCTCAGGTAAAAACAACAACATAAAATTGATAAGGCAAACGACCACGCTCAGACAATGAACTGTGTTGGCAACAACAACAAATGGTTAAGGCAAAGTATGGGCTCGAGTAAGGTACAAGTGCATTGTGCTTAATAGGAAATGTATAGGATCACTACTGAAAGTGTGCGTGCAGGTTCCAAGGGTGCATGAATGACACAGAGGTCAACTTCCGGAGGAAAATGGCTGAGTTCCTGAATTCTTTAGTGAATGGGAAAACAAACTATTTTCCCCACGTATATTTTCATGTGCCATGATTGACACATTACTCTCATGGAGATCATTTTATCTCCGCTTTTGATTCATTCTCTCTTCCATGAGACTTAGGATAAATAATTTTCCTCACCATAGTCTTTAGGAAATAATAATATAATATTCTCTTGGAGTTAAGCCCTCAAAATTAGCCCTTTTTTCCTAGTCTCCTAGCTCCCTTCACTTTCCCTTCCTAGTGGATCTTAGTCCCCCATACTATTTTATCTTGGTCGATCTACATGCAACAATGCATTATATTAATGATATGAGTGTTTGCATATACAAAAATAGGCTCATTGGTCTTAAGCATATAGGCTCTCTGGCCTAATCATCACATAAGCATCCTAGCTTATAATCACTTGGCTCACCATCCTATAAAACATGTTTGCAATTCAGTTGGGGCTCAGCCTGGGGGTATTACAATCCCCTCCCCTTATTTATGCATTTTCTTCAATGCATCTTATTTTACATGTTAACATCAAGATTTCAAAAATATTCAAAAAGATGTGGGTATGATGTCTGCATATCATCTTCGTGCTCCCAAGTTGCGTCCTTAGGACTGTACAAGGTCCATTGGACCCTTACTAGCTCTATAGCTCGATTTCGGAGATGATTTCTCTTTCAGTCCAGTATATACACCAGATGCACTTGAAAAGTGCCTTCTTGCTCCACCTAAATCACATTCCAATCAATAACATGATTAGCATCAGTTATATACTTCTTGAGAAATGACACATGGAACACATTATGAATAGGCATTGATGCAGGTAATGCAAGCATATAAGATACATGCCCAATCCTCTCTAGGATTTCAAATGGCCCACAATAAGGAGCTGCCAACTTTGAAATATTTCCCAACTTCAAGGAACTTTTTTTTGCCTTCACTTTCAGGAATACATGATCACCTACATAGAATTCCCTATGAATTCTTCCCTTATTAGCATAAATTTTATGCATGTCTTGAGAAGCTTTTAATTTCTACTTTATTTTTTACATATGTTCTTCCATTTCCTTGAGAAACTCTGGCTCAACCACTGCTCTATCTGTTGGGTTGTCCCAACTTACCGGTGTGTTGCAATTTCTACCATAAAGTGCCTCAAATGGGCTCATCTTTAGAGATGCTTGGTACCCATTGTTGTAAGAAAAATCTACCAAGTGTATATAGTCTTCTCATTTTGATAGTTTATCCATCACATACATCCTCAACATATCTTCAATCACTTAATTCACCCTCTTTGTTTTCCCATTAGATTATGGATGATAGGTTGTGCTAAAATTCAAATTTGTTCCAAAAATTTTAAATAATCCTTTCCAAAAATTAGATGTGAATTTTGGATCTCTATTAGACACAATTGTCTTGGTTATACCATGCAATCGAGGAATTTCCTTCATATAAATATCAACAACGTTAGTTTCTTTGTGAGTGAGCTTCACTGGAATGAAATGGGCAGCTTTGGTAAGATTTTTCACCACTACCATGATAGAATCATGTTGCTTGATTGATCTGGGAAGTTTGGTGATGAATTCCATTATCACCACTTCCCATTTCCACTCTGGGATAGGTAATGGTTGCAACAACCCTGTTGGGTGTATATGCTCAGCCTTGACCTTTTGACACTCCAAACATTTGGAAATGTACTCAGCAATTTTTTTCTTCATGCCTGACCAATAATATTGGATCTTGACTGATGCAATTGTTTTTTGATATCCTGAGTGTCCAACATAAGGTACGTTATGCATTTCCCTCAATATCATAATTTTCAATTCTTGAGAATTGGGAACATAAATTATGTTTCTATACATGAGAATTTCTTCAATTCCCAGCTTGTAATCCTCAATTCTCTGCTACAAAGTACCTTGTTGTAATTTTTCCACTAAATCCTTGTATTTCAAATATGATTTTTCATCCTCTGATATATTGTCTTTCAGATGAGATTGGTACATGCTAATTGTTGTAGCATGCAACTCATGCACTCTTTTTTTGAGTGCATCAACCACCTTGTTTTCTTTCACTTTGATATGATTTATATCGAAGTTGTACTCACTGAGAAATTCCAACCACCTACTCTTCCTGGCATTTAGAGTTTGTTGATCAAATAAAAATTTCAAACCTTATGGTTTTTCCTCATCTCAAACCTTTTTCCCATGAGATAGTGTCTCCATTTCTTCAAGGCATGCACTATGGCTTCCAACTCCAAATCATGAGTGGCATAATGCCTTTCATGCTCCTTCAATTTCCTTGATTCATAGCATACAACATACCCATTATGACTGAGGACTCCACCAAGTCCTTCTTTGCATGCATCTATGCATACCATCAGATATTCATCCGGATCAACAATCCTTAGAATCAGATCACTGGTTAATAATTTCTTCAAGCGATGAAAACTCTTTTCACATTCTAATTTCCACGGGAACTTCACTCCCTTGTTTTGCAAGGAAGTGATGATCGAGTATGCAATCTTTGAGAATGATACAATAAATTTTTTATAGTAGCCATCAAGGCCCATGAAGGATCTGAATTCTGTCACATTTTTAGGTGTTGACCACCCTTTAATGGCCTCAATATTTTCATGGTCCACTGCTATCCCTTCCTCAGATATGAATTTTGTTTTGATAAAATGATCACATGCTCAATTTGGCATACAAATGATGCTCCCTTAACACTTGTAATACCATCTTCAAGTGTTTCTCATGCTCTTCTTCCAACTTGGAATATATAAGAATATCATCCAAAAAGACAATGAAAAACTTATCTAATTACTCTCTGAAAACACCATTCATTAAACACATGAAAACAACAGGTGCATTTGATAACCCAAATGGCACCATTGTGAATTCATAATGACCATACCTTGTTCTGAAGGAAGTCTTGCTGATTTATTCATCTTTAATTATTACTTGACAATAACCAGACCTGAGATCAATCTTTGAGAATATTTTTTCATTCTTCAATTGATGAAAGAGGTCATTGGTCCTTGGAAAAGGATACTTATTCTTTACAGTTACTTTGTTCAACTGTTTAAATTCAATACGCAGTCTCAATGTTCCATTCTTCTTCTTCACAAATAAAATGGGGCACCCCAAGGGGACACGCTTGGGCGTATATACCCCTTCTTCAGAAGCTCTTCAATATTCATTTGAAACTCCTTCATCTCTAGTTTACTCATCATGTAAGGAGTCTTAGATACTGGAGTTGCTCTAGACATCAGATTTATAGAGAAATCAATATCTCTTTTAGGGGGTAGTCCTGATATTTCTTTAAATACATCCCCAATCTCCTTTAGAACTACATAATATTAAATTTTTGGCACCTTATCCTTAGGTGTTTCTTCCATAGGGGATGTGAAGATTTGACAACCCTTTCTATAACACTTCTTCAAATGCATTTTTGATATCTCTTTGACAGTTACTGCCCTGGGAATTCCCTGCACTATCTTTAGGTTCCCTTCCTCATCCAGGCACATAAATTCCTTGTTATGATAGTCTAATACATCATGGTGTTGGTCCAACCAATCCATCCCAATTAGACAGTCATAGGAACCTAAAGGCAAGACGTTCAAATATGCCTTGGTGCTCAACCCATTCATGCCCACTGGACATGACTTAACCAACTCATTAACTTTTATTCTGGATCATGTGTCCAGCTGGACCAACCAAGATTCCCCATGCTTTCTTCTTAGAAAATGAAATCTTTCCACCACCTTAGGATATATATAACTATGACTATCTCCTGAATCAATTAAAATTGCAATTGTTTGGTTGTTGATCATACCTTCCACTTGAATCTTGTGTGATTAAAACTCTGCTTTATTGTTGTCCATGGTTGCATAGATCCTTGGCACATTTATGCCCATGTCCTCCATTGTTTCTGCTTGTTTTACATTGTGAACAACTCTCACTTTATTACTTATGTGAGGAAAATCTCTATACATATGATATCCCTTACAAACCCAACATTGAATAGATGGTTTCCTTGGCCTTTTCCCACCTATCTCAATCACTCTGTGATCTCTAGAATTTGGTTGTCCTTGAGGACTGTTTTTGAAGAATGGTGGCTTATTCCCCTTCTTCCTTTGTTCCATCTTGAACTTCTTCTTGTCTTCCCAAGCTCTTTGGAAAGTAGTCTTTCCTTTATGTTGATCATATAGGAATTTAGCTTAACTTATGGTCTCTTCCAATGTCTTGGGATCATCATATTGAATATTTTCACTGATGAAAGATGGCATCCCACTCAGATACCTATGAATCTTAACTGTCTCATCCTTGATAAAGAATACATACTTCAACAGTTCCAAAATTCTTCCTTCATATTCATCAATGGGCATACTTCCAAGCTTGATTTCAAAGAACTCCTTCATTTTCTTGTCATAATATCTCTTAGTCAAGTATTTCTTTTCAAAATACTTCTTGAATTCCTTCCAAGTAACATTTTTCTCTTTAATATGTTATGCATGTACAATTTGATCCCACCACATGGGTACCTTTCCCTTGAGCCAATAGATAGAAATTATTCCTTATGCATGTGAAGAATATTTATTCAATTGGAAGTGATTTCTCATGCCTAAAAGCCATGTCTTGACATATTCATCCTTTTTGTGCTCACCATCAAAAGTAGGGGGTTTGATCTTGTTCATTTCACCTCGCAATTCATCCACCCAAGACCTCTTATGATGCTTCTTGACATGGGATAGAATTGAGATGTTGTTTTATCTCCTATTGGAATTCCTTGGGGAGTGATGGTGATGTCTACTAACACTTTGTGATCTTCCTTTCTCCTTGGGAGACCTATGGCTTCCTCATTTGCTTGAGTCATTCTCCTTATCCATTTTATTTTCAATTATGTCCAGGCTCTACATTAACCTCATGTTGAAGTCTTCGTGTTTCTCCTTGGCTTTCATAAGCCTTTCATTATCAACCTTGTAACTTTGGACATCTTTCTGAAAATTTCTAATGGTGTCTACCATATTCATGTCTTCAGCCTTTCCTTCTCCATGTCCATTGGAGTTTTTTCCTTCAATACCCAAATGGACATCCATCCCTTTGATATCATCTTCCTAGTTGTAAGATCCCTTTGCATCTTCCATCTCTCTGCACTCTATGTTGATCCTGATCTGATCAAGTTATTTTTAATTCAGAAAAATGTGCAGCCAACAAAACTTTGTCATGATAACTAACTCAACAATTTCATGAAAATATGAATCATTCTGGTTCAATAATATATCATATTCATTTCTTATGATTTTCTAAGAAACTGACTATTCAGATCAATTTTTTGGGTGAAAATTTATGTTATGTTGTCCAAGATCTTTCCAATGATTGCTCTGTTTCTCAATTATGAGTCTTGAGCATGAAGTTATGGATATTTGAACAATTTGTCTTTAAAAACAAAAATTCATCACTAGCCCTATTTTATTCCAACCGAAGTATCATATGACCAAGTGCTACATCCAAGCGCTCACCTGATATGGGCTCATCTAGAGATTCGAGACTTCGGGGCTCTGGAACTTTGGGCTTCAGAGGCTCTTACTACCAAATGACTTATTTCTCCCGAACGTGGAACTGGTGAATCCCTACACAATACATCTTCAGAGCTTTGGGGCTCCGCTACTTTAGAGCTTCAGGACTTTGGAACTTCAGGCTTCATAAGTTCCACCAACTCCACACCTCGTTCCCTCCAAACGTCATACTTGCAACTTCTCGAAGAAGATCTACACAGCTTAGTGCTTCATAGGTTTTACCTTCATCATACCACGGTTCCTTCGAACGTCGAACTAGCGAACGCCTAAAGTCTCATTAGCAACCATGCACCAAGGAGGTTTTCTATGTAGAAAAAATGTAGAGACGACACATGACCCAATCTAACAAGTGACACATGTCAATTTCTAACTGGCACCACCGGTCTTTGAAAAGCGTGAAACACGATGACATGTGGAAAAAATCAAGTGGGTCCATGTCACCCTAGGTGACGTTAGCAAGCCACATCACTTTGGTGTTTTGTGACTTCGGAACTTTGGGCTTCAGAGGTTTCTTCTACAACATCCTTCAAAACTCTCAAACATTGAACTTTCGAACATGTCCATGTCACTCTAGGTGACGTCATCATTTCACGTCACTCAAGTGCTTCAGGACTCTGAAACTTCGGGACTTCAGAGAATCCCACACGAAATCACACTGAAACACCTGAATGCCAAACTTTTGAACAAGTGTTCCTCGGAGCTTCAAGACTTCGAAGCTCCGAGACCTAGGAACTTTGGGCTTAAGAGGTTTTTGTTGCTGAACACCAACCCACCCCCGAACTGTCAGATGCCAAAATTCTAAATACTGTCTAATTTGGGGACACGTGTCTCTGATTAATGTATGGTCTGTATTAGTTCTGAAATTTGGGAAATTGAAGAAAACTCCACTATGCGCAAACCACAAACAGATTTCCCTGGAAGTTGAACGAATGAACCACTTGGGGAATCCAACAGTCTGCCTTCTCCCAAATGATCTATGGTGTAGATCCACTTCGGGACTTTGAAGCTTTGGGGATTTTTCCTCCTTTTTGTCAAAATATCAAAAAATTTCAAAGCAACAAAGTCTGAAGGACTTGAAGGTTAATCATCACACTCCTTTTCCAAACATAAAGGTTGTGAAGGATTTGCCTTCTCCCGAACAGATCCAACATCCCAAATTTAAACTTTATGGCCCCAAAACCACATTTATCGTGGTTTCTTTCCTCTGTTGGATTTCTCGAATCGCTAAGATTTATGAGCTTTTAGACACAACTAAGGAGCTCTCTCAATGCCCTCTTGGCACTCATGGATGCTCCGAAACACAATTTTTTTTCCATTTCGACAACAATTCCTTCTAAAACTTTTGCTTCAATTTCCAATTATACGGCCCATCCAGGCTTAGTGTTGAAAACTAGGGCTCTGATACCAATTTGTAGCATACCCAACCACCCAGGGCTGGGTCATGCCACCTTGTAAAAATTTCATGCTATGATACCAATTTGTAGCATACCCAGCTGCCCAAACCTGTTGGGATATGCCTCACAGAAAATCTTGTGGAACATCATACATATAAAACTTAAATAGACAATTACATTCAACTATTACACAGTTTAAAGCGGAAATAACAATAAGCTTATACATACAACATATACAAGAAATACTCATAAATATAAGACATGGACAAATACACAGCATGCAATTGAACACACAATTGATACTTATCTTTTTATATAAGACCACCAACTACATGTAGACCTTCCATGAACCTCCCAGCCTTAGACCACGCTACTCATCACTCTCAGTAGTGGGTCACCCCCGAGCTGGGACTAAGATCCACCAGGGTAAATGGATTCCTAGGCTAGGCTGAGAGAATAGGAAGTTGCACAGTCAACATTGAGGATTCCATCCTAGGAGCCCACTCACACTAACATCCTATGACCTCTTATTCCCCACATGTTTGTCCCACCCTAGGAAGTGTGCCCCTTCTCTTCTCAACAGTCCTTCGGTTTCCCCACTTCCCTTCCAGGGCTTCAACAAAAGACTGGACAAGAATTCTCAAAGAACTATAGCTACAATTGATCTCCCTCTAGGAAATCACTTCCCCAACAAAATCTCTCACCTAGAGAGAGTTTCTCACAGGCCTGACAACCTACTTATTCAATCCAAAGGTCTGACAACATGCCTCTTCAATCCCACAAGCCTGACAACCTACCTCTTTAGTCCAACTCCTAATTCAACCTGTTGCAGGCTCAGGTAAAAACAACAACAAAAAACATGTAAGGGAAACAACCACGCTCATACAAGGAACTATGTTGGAATCAACAACAAATGGTTAAGGCATAGTACAAGCTTGGGAAAGGTACAAGTGCTTTGTGCTTAACAGGAAATGTAGGGGATCAATATTGAAGGTGTGCGTGCAGGTTCCATGGGTGTGTGAATGATGCAGAGGTCAAATCCTGGAGGAAAATGGTTGAGTTCCTAAATTAGTTAGTGAATGGGAAAAATATGGGAAAACAGACTATTTTCCTAACATATATTTGCATGCACCATGATTGACACATGGCTCTCCTGGAGCTCATTTTCTCTCCACTTGTGATTCATTCTCTCTTCCATGAGACTTAGGATAAATAATTATCCTCACCATAGTATTTAGGAAATAATAATATAACATTATCTTGGATTTAATCCCTCAAGGTTAGCCCTTTTTTTCCTAGTCCCCTGGCTCCCTTCCCTTTCCCTTCCTAGTGGAGCTTACTCCCCCATACTCTTATATCGTGGTCAGTCTACACGCAACGATGTATTATATTAATGATATGAGTGTTTAAATATACAAAAAATAGGCTCATTGGCCTTAAGCATATATGCTCTCTGGCCTAATCATCACATAATCCTCCTATATTATAATCACTTGGCTCACCAGCCTATAAAACATGTTTACAATTCAGTTGGGGCTCGACCTTGGGGTATTACAGGAGTGAAAAAACCTTTAACAAAACTAATGTGATAGATCGAAGTGATTGGAATTGTGCCTTGATATCCATGTTTAATTTCAGCTGGAGTTGAACTAATAGATAACTTGATGTGCTAGTAGCTTCCTCGAACTCTTCCTCCTCTTTGATAACAGTAAACTAGAACAAAACTCACCCAAAATTTCGTGAATTTATGGGGAAAATGACCTCAAATGTCTCTTCAATTATCTTATAACGTGATACATATGTAATATTATAAGGGTTTGTGTGAATGGGCCCATTCCCAACAAAATCCTCTTTCATTTTTCAAAAATTCATTTCCATATGTTCGGGAGGTGAGCTGGAAGACAATGACAAAAACATGAAAAACAGAGCATGGCGAATTTCTGGAAAAATGGCCTCAAAGGTCTCTTCAATTCTCTCATACCATGATACATGTGTAAAATATGAGAGAGGTTTTTTTTCATGGCCCCATTCCCGACAAAAATATCTTTCATTTTTCACAAATTAACCTCCAATTGTTCGAGAGGAGTGTAGAACGAGAATGACAAAAACAGGGAAAAACAAATTGTTTTCAGTAAATTTGGGCAGCACCTTTTGATTTGTCTTTTGTAACCTCTAATACTTTCTTTGTAGCTTATGATACTACTTTTCCATCTTATAATGTTGCTTCAATTTCATTTTCCCCCTCATTTTCGTTTTGGGAAGTTTACCGTGTTTTTTGGTAGGGGTTGACAATGTATCGTTAACACTTCCAGGTGATAATGGGATTTATGAGACATCTTGTGATTTTTGTTTCATACCAAAACACTTGTTTTCTTCATTTTCCCTTCATTTTGTAGTGGAGGACCTCTATTACATTCGAGGGATTTCCTCTTTCATTAGGTTTGTTGACCTGTTTGCACTTGATGGTGTACCTTTGGTTTCAGGAGCCCTTTTCTTACTTGTTGGTTGGTGTGATGCCTTCAATGAGCTACCGGCTTCAGGGGAAACTTTATATTATGTATCATATTCATATCCTTTATCATCAATATATGTATCAGGATACTTTTATTTCTCTTGTAAACCCACAGATTGCAGAAAGTAATCCCAAGACATTTGAATTTCATCCAGTTTGAACATTGAGTGACAAGCTGATTCTTGAACCTTAATTCGTTAAGAATGCATACAATGATTTGATCGTGCCCTTAATTTTTATGAAGTTGCACCTGTAACTATGATTCCCTACAACCTCTTTTGATGATGACAACCACAAGTGAATTTCTCTTGATATAAAAATGACCTTAACATGAGCTATGTGATCATGAACTCAAAAATGACTGGTGTACTGGGGTGCTCATGATCATGCGTGCGCATGCAGGCACCAACACTGCACTTTTTTAAATATTTTATTTTATTTCTGAACGTTAAAAGAATTAAAAAAACGTGTTTTTCCCTATTTGCAAGAACAAGCATGTTCTTTTAATCAATGTTTTTCTAAACTAAAAAGGCCTTGCCAACCTACTAGAAGCTCAGTGAAGTATTCCAAGGTGACAATGTGTTGTTAACCCAAATCAGCCATGCACAATATTCAATGAAATTAATAAAAATGGTGCAAAAATAATAGAAGGGAAAACAACTCAAGTTGACTCATAAACCATGGAGGATCATTAAAACAAAAAATTAGGCTTAAGAGGATGTATAGGTAAATGAAGGGGAAGGGCAGGGATGCAGACCTAAGTTCCAATAGATGTCAAACCTTGGAGATTGATTGGTTTACTCATTTGTTATCTGATACAACATGGTGTCTACATGATCATAGGTATGCTTATGTGATTATTTTTTAGGCTTATGCTTAAGTTTTTATGGTACATGCTTGAGGCATGTTATGGTAGTGATTATGCATGGTACACTTTGGTGATGACATGATGCATTGTTAAAGGCACATATTGGATACTTGGCATATGGTTTGTTGTATGGTATATAAGTGATATGGCACATGTTTGATGGTATCTCTTGGTGCATGGTTTATGGATGTTGGCACATGCTTGAGGCACATGGTTTGAGGTATATCTTAGTTACATGTTGATAATGCGATGATCGTGTCTTTTGTATCTTTTTGAGGCATTGGTATATGTATGATGCACATATTTGGTGCATGGTGCGAGGCATATTCTTGGCACATTCTTGGTACATGTATGAGGTGCATGTCCTGGTGATATTGGTACATGTTGAGATACACCTTAGTGATATTATGGTACATTGATTAGTAGCACATATTGACTATATTGGTATATTGGTATTGTTTCTATCTTGGTTATGCTTGAGGTACTTCATTGATGATATCTTATGATATGGTACATGGTTGATGCATGAGATGGTGCATGGTTGATGCATAGTTTGGTACAAGTGTTGGTGCATGGTTGATGCACTTGTTCTGGTACAGGTTGTGGTACATGACTGATGCTTGGTATGGTACAATTTGATGGTTTCGTACATGCTTTGTTACATGGTTGAGACACATATCTTTTGATGGCATGTTGGCGATCTTATTACATGATTGGTAGAGGCATATGCTGGTGATGTTGGATATTTAGTTGAGAGGTGTCCTTGGTATATGATCCATGTGAGAGGATATAGTTGAGTATCAATGACAATGNATTGATACACCTCTTTAACTTGAGTGGAAATAACAATCATGACACTCTTTAACTTATTCTCAATGAAAGTGTGGATCATATCACACAAAAATGATCACTTGTTGTGTTTTGAAACTACTATCTCGAACTTAGAATAACTAGACATCTATAAGTGAAAAATACTTCTATTGTCTAAACCGGAGTGTAGCGTACCAACCACCCAGGGTTGGGTCATTCCACCTTGTAAAAAATCCATGCTCTGATACCAATTTGTAGCGTACCCAGCCACCTAGACCTGTTGGGATATGCCTCGCAGAAACTGTTATGAAATATCATACATATAAAACTTAAACAAACAATTACATTCAACTATTACACAGATTAAAGTGGAAATAACAGTAAGCCTATACATACAGCATATACATGCAATACTCATAAATATAAGACATGAACAAATACACAGCATGCAATTGAACACATAATTGATACTTATATTTTTATATAAGACCAACAAATGCATGCAAACCTTCCATAAACCTCCCAGCCATAGACCATGCTACTCATCACTCTCAGCAATGGGTCACCCCCGAGTTGGGACTAAACTCCACCCGGGTAAAGGGATTCCTAGGATAGGCTAAGACAATAGGAAGTTGCACAACCAACAGGGAGGATTTCGTGCAAGAGCCAACTCACACTAACAGCCTACAACCTCTCATTCCCTGCATGTTTTTCCCACCCAAGGAAGTGTGCCCCTTCTCTGCTTAACAATCCTTCGGTTGCCCCACTTCCCTTCCAGGGCTTTAACAACAAATTAGACAGGAATTCTCATAGCACTATAGCTACATTTGAGATCCCTCTAGAAAATCACTTCCCCAACAAGATCTCTCACCTGGAGAGAGTTTCTCATAGGAATGACAACCTGCTTCTTCAATCCACGGGCCTGACAACCCGCCTCTTCAATCCCATAGACCTGACAACTTGCCTCTTTAGTCCAGCTCCTAAGTCAATTAGTTATAGGCTCAGGTAAAAACAACAACATAAAATTGATAAGGCAAACGACCACGCTCAGACAATGAACTGTGTTGGCAACAACAACAAATGGTTAAGGCAAAGTATGGGCTCGAGTAAGGTACAAGTGCATTGTGCTTAATAGGAAATGTATAGGATCACTACTGAAAGTGTGCGTGCAGGTTCCAAGGGTGCATGAATGACACAGAGGTCAACTTCCGGAGGAAAATGGCTGAGTTCCTGAATTCTTTAGTGAATGGGAAAACAAACTATTTTCCCCACGTATATTTTCATGTGCCATGATTGACACATTACTCTCATGGAGATCATTTTATCTCCGCTTTTGATTCATTCTCTCTTCCATGAGACTTAGGATAAATAATTTTCCTCACCATAGTCTTTAGGAAATAATAATATAATATTCTCTTGGAGTTAAGCCCTCAAAATTAGCCCTTTTTTCCTAGTCTCCTAGCTCCCTTCACTTTCCCTTCCTAGTGGATCTTAGTCCCCCATACTATTTTATCTTGGTCGATCTACATGCAACAATGCATTATATTAATGATATGAGTGTTTGCATATACAAAAATAGGCTCATTGGTCTTAAGCATATAGGCTCTCTGGCCTAATCATCACATAAGCATCCTAGCTTATAATCACTTGGCTCACCATCCTATAAAACATGTTTGCAATTCAGTTGGGGCTCAGCCTGGGGGTATTACAATCCCCTCCCCTTATTTATGCATTTTCTTCAATGCATCTTATTTTACATGTTAACATCAAGATTTCAAAAATATTCAAAAAGATGTGGGTATGATGTCTGCATATCATCTTCGTGCTCCCAAGTTGCGTCCTTAGGACTGTACAAGGTCCATTGGACCCTTACTAGCTCTATAGCTCGATTTCGGAGATGATTTCTCTTTCAGTCCAGTATATACACCAGATGCACTTGAAAAGTGCCTTCTTGCTCCACCTAAATCACATTCCAATCAATAACATGATTAGCATCAGTTATATACTTCTTGAGAAATGACACATGGAACACATTATGAATAGGCATTGATGCAGGTAATGCAAGCATATAAGATACATGCCCAATCCTCTCTAGGATTTCAAATGGCCCACAATAAGGAGCTGCCAACTTTGAAATATTTCCCAACTTCAAGGAACTTTTTTTTGCCTTCACTTTCAGGAATACATGATCACCTACATAGAATTCCCTATGAATTCTTCCCTTATTAGCATAAATTTTATGCATGTCTTGAGAAGCTTTTAATTTCTACTTTATTTTTTACATATGTTCTTCCATTTCCTTGAGAAACTCTGGCTCAACCACTGCTCTATCTGTTGGGTTGTCCCAACTTACCGGTGTGTTGCAATTTCTACCATAAAGTGCCTCAAATGGGCTCATCTTTAGAGATGCTTGGTACCCATTGTTGTAAGAAAAATCTACCAAGTGTATATAGTCTTCTCATTTTGATAGTTTATCCATCACATACATCCTCAACATATCTTCAATCACTTAATTCACCCTCTTTGTTTTCCCATTAGATTATGGATGATAGGTTGTGCTAAAATTCAAATTTGTTCCAAAAATTTTAAATAATCCTTTCCAAAAATTAGATGTGAATTTTGGATCTCTATTAGACACAATTGTCTTGGTTATACCATGCAATCGAGGAATTTCCTTCATATAAATATCAACAACGTTAGTTTCTTTGTGAGTGAGCTTCACTGGAATGAAATGGGCAGCTTTGGTAAGATTTTTCACCACTACCATGATAGAATCATGTTGCTTGATTGATCTGGGAAGTTTGGTGATGAATTCCATTATCACCACTTCCCATTTCCACTCTGGGATAGGTAATGGTTGCAACAACCCTGTTGGGTGTATATGCTCAGCCTTGACCTTTTGACACTCCAAACATTTGGAAATGTACTCAGCAATTTTTTTCTTCATGCCTGACCAATAATATTGGATCTTGACTGATGCAATTGTTTTTTGATATCCTGAGTGTCCAACATAAGGTACGTTATGCATTTCCCTCAATATCATAATTTTCAATTCTTGAGAATTGGGAACATAAATTATGTTTCTATACATGAGAATTTCTTCAATTCCCAGCTTGTAATCCTCAATTCTCTGCTACAAAGTACCTTGTTGTAATTTTTCCACTAAATCCTTGTATTTCAAATATGATTTTTCATCCTCTGATATATTGTCTTTCAGATGAGATTGGTACATGCTAATTGTTGTAGCATGCAACTCATGCACTCTTTTTTTGAGTGCATCAACCACCTTGTTTTCTTTCACTTTGATATGATTTATATCGAAGTTGTACTCACTGAGAAATTCCAACCACCTACTCTTCCTGGCATTTAGAGTTTGTTGATCAAATAAAAATTTCAAACCTTATGGTTTTTCCTCATCTCAAACCTTTTTCCCATGAGATAGTGTCTCCATTTCTTCAAGGCATGCACTATGGCTTCCAACTCCAAATCATGAGTGGCATAATGCCTTTCATGCTCCTTCAATTTCCTTGATTCATAGCATACAACATACCCATTATGACTGAGGACTCCACCAAGTCCTTCTTTGCATGCATCTATGCATACCATCAGATATTCATCCGGATCAACAATCCTTAGAATCAGATCACTGGTTAATAATTTCTTCAAGCGATGAAAACTCTTTTCACATTCTAATTTCCACGGGAACTTCACTCCCTTGTTTTGCAAGGAAGTGATGATCGAGTATGCAATCTTTGAGAATGATACAATAAATTTTTTATAGTAGCCATCAAGGCCCATGAAGGATCTGAATTCTGTCACATTTTTAGGTGTTGACCACCCTTTAATGGCCTCAATATTTTCATGGTCCACTGCTATCCCTTCCTCAGATATGAATTTTGTTTTGATAAAATGATCACATGCTCAATTTGGCATACAAATGATGCTCCCTTAACACTTGTAATACCATCTTCAAGTGTTTCTCATGCTCTTCTTCCAACTTGGAATATATAAGAATATCATCCAAAAAGACAATGAAAAACTTATCTAATTACTCTCTGAAAACACCATTCATTAAACACATGAAAACAACAGGTGCATTTGATAACCCAAATGGCACCATTGTGAATTCATAATGACCATACCTTGTTCTGAAGGAAGTCTTGCTGATTTATTCATCTTTAATTATTACTTGACAATAACCAGACCTGAGATCAATCTTTGAGAATATTTTTTCATTCTTCAATTGATGAAAGAGGTCATTGGTCCTTGGAAAAGGATACTTATTCTTTACAGTTACTTTGTTCAACTGTTTAAATTCAATACGCAGTCTCAATGTTCCATTCTTCTTCTTCACAAATAAAATGGGGCACCCCAAGGGGACACGCTTGGGCGTATATACCCCTTCTTCAGAAGCTCTTCAATATTCATTTGAAACTCCTTCATCTCTAGTTTACTCATCATGTAAGGAGTCTTAGATACTGGAGTTGCTCTAGACATCAGATTTATAGAGAAATCAATATCTCTTTTAGGGGGTAGTCCTGATATTTCTTTAAATACATCCCCAATCTCCTTTAGAACTACATAATATTAAATTTTTGGCACCTTATCCTTAGGTGTTTCTTCCATAGGGGATGTGAAGATTTGACAACCCTTTCTATAACACTTCTTCAAATGCATTTTTGATATCTCTTTGACAGTTACTGCCCTGGGAATTCCCTGCACTATCTTTAGGTTCCCTTCCTCATCCAGGCACATAAATTCCTTGTTATGATAGTCTAATACATCATGGTGTTGGTCCAACCAATCCATCCCAATTAGACAGTCATAGGAACCTAAAGGCAAGACGTTCAAATATGCCTTGGTGCTCAACCCATTCATGCCCACTGGACATGACTTAACCAACTCATTAACTTTTATTCTGGATCATGTGTCCAGCTGGACCAACCAAGATTCCCCATGCTTTCTTCTTAGAAAATGAAATCTTTCCACCACCTTAGGATATATATAACTATGACTATCTCCTGAATCAATTAAAATTGCAATTGTTTGGTTGTTGATCATACCTTCCACTTGAATCTTGTGTGATTAAAACTCTGCTTTATTGTTGTCCATGGTTGCATAGATCCTTGGCACATTTATGCCCATGTCCTCCATTGTTTCTGCTTGTTTTACATTGTGAACAACTCTCACTTTATTACTTATGTGAGGAAAATCTCTATACATATGATATCCCTTACAAACCCAACATTGAATAGATGGTTTCCTTGGCCTTTTCCCACCTATCTCAATCACTCTGTGATCTCTAGAATTTGGTTGTCCTTGAGGACTGTTTTTGAAGAATGGTGGCTTATTCCCCTTCTTCCTTTGTTCCATCTTGAACTTCTTCTTGTCTTCCCAAGCTCTTTGGAAAGTAGTCTTTCCTTTATGTTGATCATATAGGAATTTAGCTTAACTTATGGTCTCTTCCAATGTCTTGGGATCATCATATTGAATATTTTCACTGATGAAAGATGGCATCCCACTCAGATACCTATGAATCTTAACTGTCTCATCCTTGATAAAGAATACATACTTCAACAGTTCCAAAATTCTTCCTTCATATTCATCAATGGGCATACTTCCAAGCTTGATTTCAAAGAACTCCTTCATTTTCTTGTCATAATATCTCTTAGTCAAGTATTTCTTTTCAAAATACTTCTTGAATTCCTTCCAAGTAACATTTTTCTCTTTAATATGTTATGCATGTACAATTTGATCCCACCACATGGGTACCTTTCCCTTGAGCCAATAGATAGAAATTATTCCTTATGCATGTGAAGAATATTTATTCAATTGGAAGTGATTTCTCATGCCTAAAAGCCATGTCTTGACATATTCATCCTTTTTGTGCTCACCATCAAAAGTAGGGGGTTTGATCTTGTTCATTTCACCTCGCAATTCATCCACCCAAGACCTCTTATGATGCTTCTTGACATGGGATAGAATTGAGATGTTGTTTTATCTCCTATTGGAATTCCTTGGGGAGTGATGGTGATGTCTACTAACACTTTGTGATCTTCCTTTCTCCTTGGGAGACCTATGGCTTCCTCATTTGCTTGAGTCATTCTCCTTATCCATTTTATTTTCAATTATGTCCAGGCTCTACATTAACCTCATGTTGAAGTCTTCGTGTTTCTCCTTGGCTTTCATAAGCCTTTCATTATCAACCTTGTAACTTTGGACATCTTTCTGAAAATTTCTAATGGTGTCTACCATATTCATGTCTTCAGCCTTTCCTTCTCCATGTCCATTGGAGTTTTTTCCTTCAATACCCAAATGGACATCCATCCCTTTGATATCATCTTCCTAGTTGTAAGATCCCTTTGCATCTTCCATCTCTCTGCACTCTATGTTGATCCTGATCTGATCAAGTTATTTTTAATTCAGAAAAATGTGCAGCCAACAAAACTTTGTCATGATAACTAACTCAACAATTTCATGAAAATATGAATCATTCTGGTTCAATAATATATCATATTCATTTCTTATGATTTTCTAAGAAACTGACTATTCAGATCAATTTTTTGGGTGAAAATTTATGTTATGTTGTCCAAGATCTTTCCAATGATTGCTCTGTTTCTCAATTATGAGTCTTGAGCATGAAGTTATGGATATTTGAACAATTTGTCTTTAAAAACAAAAATTCATCACTAGCCCTATTTTATTCCAACCGAAGTATCATATGACCAAGTGCTACATCCAAGCGCTCACCTGATATGGGCTCATCTAGAGATTCGAGACTTCGGGGCTCTGGAACTTTGGGCTTCAGAGGCTCTTACTACCAAATGACTTATTTCTCCCGAACGTGGAACTGGTGAATCCCTACACAATACATCTTCAGAGCTTTGGGGCTCCGCTACTTTAGAGCTTCAGGACTTTGGAACTTCAGGCTTCATAAGTTCCACCAACTCCACACCTCGTTCCCTCCAAACGTCATACTTGCAACTTCTCGAAGAAGATCTACACAGCTTAGTGCTTCATAGGTTTTACCTTCATCATACCACGGTTCCTTCGAACGTCGAACTAGCGAACGCCTAAAGTCTCATTAGCAACCATGCACCAAGGAGGTTTTCTATGTAGAAAAAATGTAGAGACGACACATGACCCAATCTAACAAGTGACACATGTCAATTTCTAACTGGCACCACCGGTCTTTGAAAAGCGTGAAACACGATGACATGTGGAAAAAATCAAGTGGGTCCATGTCACCCTAGGTGACGTTAGCAAGCCACATCACTTTGGTGTTTTGTGACTTCGGAACTTTGGGCTTCAGAGGTTTCTTCTACAACATCCTTCAAAACTCTCAAACATTGAACTTTCGAACATGTCCATGTCACTCTAGGTGACGTCATCATTTCACGTCACTCAAGTGCTTCAGGACTCTGAAACTTCGGGACTTCAGAGAATCCCACACGAAATCACACTGAAACACCTGAATGCCAAACTTTTGAACAAGTGTTCCTCGGAGCTTCAAGACTTCGAAGCTCCGAGACCTAGGAACTTTGGGCTTAAGAGGTTTTTGTTGCTGAACACCAACCCACCCCCGAACTGTCAGATGCCAAAATTCTAAATACTGTCTAATTTGGGGACACGTGTCTCTGATTAATGTATGGTCTGTATTAGTTCTGAAATTTGGGAAATTGAAGAAAACTCCACTATGCGCAAACCACAAACAGATTTCCCTGGAAGTTGAACGAATGAACCACTTGGGGAATCCAACAGTCTGCCTTCTCCCAAATGATCTATGGTGTAGATCCACTTCGGGACTTTGAAGCTTTGGGGATTTTTCCTCCTTTTTGTCAAAATATCAAAAAATTTCAAAGCAACAAAGTCTGAAGGACTTGAAGGTTAATCATCACACTCCTTTTCCAAACATAAAGGTTGTGAAGGATTTGCCTTCTCCCGAACAGATCCAACATCCCAAATTTAAACTTTATGGCCCCAAAACCACATTTATCGTGGTTTCTTTCCTCTGTTGGATTTCTCGAATCGCTAAGATTTATGAGCTTTTAGACACAACTAAGGAGCTCTCTCAATGCCCTCTTGGCACTCATGGATGCTCCGAAACACAATTTTTTTTCCATTTCGACAACAATTCCTTCTAAAACTTTTGCTTCAATTTCCAATTATACGGCCCATCCAGGCTTAGTGTTGAAAACTAGGGCTCTGATACCAATTTGTAGCATACCCAACCACCCAGGGCTGGGTCATGCCACCTTGTAAAAATTTCATGCTATGATACCAATTTGTAGCATACCCAGCTGCCCAAACCTGTTGGGATATGCCTCACAGAAAATCTTGTGGAACATCATACATATAAAACTTAAATAGACAATTACATTCAACTATTACACAGTTTAAAGCGGAAATAACAATAAGCTTATACATACAACATATACAAGAAATACTCATAAATATAAGACATGGACAAATACACAGCATGCAATTGAACACACAATTGATACTTATCTTTTTATATAAGACCACCAACTACATGTAGACCTTCCATGAACCTCCCAGCCTTAGACCACGCTACTCATCACTCTCAGTAGTGGGTCACCCCCGAGCTGGGACTAAGATCCACCAGGGTAAATGGATTCCTAGGCTAGGCTGAGAGAATAGGAAGTTGCACAGTCAACATTGAGGATTCCATCCTAGGAGCCCACTCACACTAACATCCTATGACCTCTTATTCCCCACATGTTTGTCCCACCCTAGGAAGTGTGCCCCTTCTCTTCTCAACAGTCCTTCGGTTTCCCCACTTCCCTTCCAGGGCTTCAACAAAAGACTGGACAAGAATTCTCAAAGAACTATAGCTACAATTGATCTCCCTCTAGGAAATCACTTCCCCAACAAAATCTCTCACCTAGAGAGAGTTTCTCACAGGCCTGACAACCTACTTATTCAATCCAAAGGTCTGACAACATGCCTCTTCAATCCCACAAGCCTGACAACCTACCTCTTTAGTCCAACTCCTAATTCAACCTGTTGCAGGCTCAGGTAAAAACAACAACAAAAAACATGTAAGGGAAACAACCACGCTCATACAAGGAACTATGTTGGAATCAACAACAAATGGTTAAGGCATAGTACAAGCTTGGGAAAGGTACAAGTGCTTTGTGCTTAACAGGAAATGTAGGGGATCAATATTGAAGGTGTGCGTGCAGGTTCCATGGGTGTGTGAATGATGCAGAGGTCAAATCCTGGAGGAAAATGGTTGAGTTCCTAAATTAGTTAGTGAATGGGAAAAATATGGGAAAACAGACTATTTTCCTAACATATATTTGCATGCACCATGATTGACACATGGCTCTCCTGGAGCTCATTTTCTCTCCACTTGTGATTCATTCTCTCTTCCATGAGACTTAGGATAAATAATTATCCTCACCATAGTATTTAGGAAATAATAATATAACATTATCTTGGATTTAATCCCTCAAGGTTAGCCCTTTTTTTCCTAGTCCCCTGGCTCCCTTCCCTTTCCCTTCCTAGTGGAGCTTACTCCCCCATACTCTTATATCGTGGTCAGTCTACACGCAACGATGTATTATATTAATGATATGAGTGTTTAAATATACAAAAAATAGGCTCATTGGCCTTAAGCATATATGCTCTCTGGCCTAATCATCACATAATCCTCCTATCTTATAATCACTTGGCTCACCAGCCTATAAAACATGTTTACAATTCAGTTGGGGCTCGACCTTGGGGTATTACAGGAGTGAAAAAACCTTTAACAAAACTAATGTGATAGATTGAAGTGATGGGAATTGTGCCTTGGTATCCATGTGTAATTTCAGTTGGAGTTGAACTAATAGATAACTTGATGTGCTGGTAGCTTCCTCGAACTCTTCCTCCTCTTTGATAACAGTAAACTAGAACAAAACTCACCCAAAATTTCGTGAATTTATGGGGAAAATGACCTCAAAGGTATCTTCAATTATCTTATAACATTATACATATGTAATATTATAAGGGTTTGTTTGAATGGGCCCATTCCCAACAAAAGCCTCTTTCATTTTTCAAAAATTAATTTCCATATGTTCGGGAGGTGAGCTTGAAGACAATGACAAAAACATGAAAAACAGAGCATGGCGAATTTCTGGAAAAATGGCCTCAAAGGTCTCTTCAATTCTCTCATACCATGATACCTGTGTAAAATATGAGAGAGGTTTTTTTTCATGGCCCCATTCCCAACAAAAATATCTTTCATTTTTCACAAATTAACTTCCAATTGTTCGAGAGGAGTGTCGAACGAGAATGACAAAAACAGGGAAAAACAAATTGTTTTCAGTAAATTTGGGCAGCACCTTTTGATTTGTCTTTTGTAACCTCTAATACTTTCTTTGTAGCTTATGATACTACTTTTCCATCTTATAATGTTGCTTCAATTTCATTTTCCCCCTCATTTTCGTTTTGGGAAGTTTACCGTGTTTTTTGGTAGGGGTTGACAATGTATCGTTAACACTTCCAGGTGATAATGGGATTTATGAGACATCTTGTGATTTTTGTTTCATACCAAAACACTTGTTTTCTTCATTTTCCCTTCATTTTGTAGTGGAGGACCTCTATTACATTCGAGGGATTTCCTCTTTCATTAGGTTTGTTGACCTGTTTGCACTTGATGGTGTACCTTTGGTTTCAGGAGCCCTTTTCTTACTTGTTGGTTGGTGTGATGCCTTCAATGAGCTACCGGCTTCAGGGGAAACTTTATATTATGTATCATATTCATATCCTTTATCATCAATATATGTATCAGGATACTTTTATTTCTCTTGTAAACCCACAGATTGCAGAAAGTAATCCCAAGACATTTGAATTTCATCCAGTTTGAACATTGAGTGACAAGCTGATTCTTGAACCTTAATTCGTTAAGAATGCATACAATGATTTGATCGTGCCCTTAATTTTTATGAAGTTGCACCTGTAACTATGATTCCCTACAACCTCTTTTGATGATGACAACCACAAGTGAATTTCTCTTGATATAAAAATGACCTTAACATGAGCTATGTGATCATGAACTCAAAAATGACTGGTGTACTGGGGTGCTCATGATCATGCGTGCGCATGCAGGCACCAACACTGCACTTTTTTAAATATTTTATTTTATTTCTGAACGTTAAAAGAATTAAAAAAACGTGTTTTTCCCTATTTGCAAGAACAAGCATGTTCTTTTAATCAATGTTTTTCTAAACTAAAAAGGCCTTGCCAACCTACTAGAAGCTCAGTGAAGTATTCCAAGGTGACAATGTGTTGTTAACCCAAATCAGCCATGCACAATATTCAATGAAATTAATAAAAATGGTGCAAAAATAATAGAAGGGAAAACAACTCAAGTTGACTCATAAACCATGGAGGATCATTAAAACAAAAAATTAGGCTTAAGAGGATGTATAGGTAAATGAAGGGGAAGGGCAGGGATGCAGACCTAAGTTCCAATAGATGTCAAACCTTGGAGATTGATTGGTTTACTCATTTGTTATCTGATACAACATGGTGTCTACATGATCATAGGTATGCTTATGTGATTATTTTTTAGGCTTATGCTTAAGTTTTTATGGTACATGCTTGAGGCATGTTATGGTAGTGATTATGCATGGTACACTTTGGTGATGACATGATGCATTGTTAAAGGCACATATTGGATACTTGGCATATGGTTTGTTGTATGGTATATAAGTGATATGGCACATGTTTGATGGTATCTCTTGGTGCATGGTTTATGGATGTTGGCACATGCTTGAGGCACATGGTTTGAGGTATATCTTAGTTACATGTTGATAATGCGATGATCGTGTCTTTTGTATCTTTTTGAGGCATTGGTATATGTATGATGCACATATTTGGTGCATGGTGCGAGGCATATTCTTGGCACATTCTTGGTACATGTATGAGGTGCATGTCCTGGTGATATTGGTACATGTTGAGATACACCTTAGTGATATTATGGTACATTGATTAGTAGCACATATTGACTATATTGGTATATTGGTATTGTTTCTATCTTGGTTATGCTTGAGGTACTTCATTGATGATATCTTATGATATGGTACATGGTTGATGCATGAGATGGTGCATGGTTGATGCATAGTTTGGTACAAGTGTTGGTGCATGGTTGATGCACTTGTTCTGGTACAGGTTGTGGTACATGACTGATGCTTGGTATGGTACAATTTGATGGTTTCGTACATGCTTTGTTACATGGTTGAGACACATATCTTTTGATGGCATGTTGGCGATCTTATTACATGATTGGTAGAGGCATATGCTGGTGATGTTGGATATTTAGTTGAGAGGTGTCCTTGGTATATGATCCATGTGAGAGGATATAGTTGAGTATCAATGACAATG
>JZKD02S0076176.1:0-16330 GCA_000966675.3 Picea glauca
AATTATAGTGACCAACAATCATTATCTAAGCCATGTAAAGTGGATGAAATGGTTAAGGGTCAAGACTCAATGGGCATGAGGTTCATGACATACAAGGGGTTTTAGTGTCTCATTCATGGGTGCCTTTGTAGAGGGTGTGTGGCACCTTCATTTGCAATACAAATTTTTGAAGCCCATTGTTTTTCCATTCTTTATTTCTTTCAAAATTTAGGGACAAGTTGAAGGCCACTGTCCTGGCATGGTGTCCATATAATGACAATGTCACTCACAAAAAGCCAATGGAAATGAGAAGGTTACCTCATGATGAGACCCCCTTTCTCTCAGCCATTACCCTAGATTGGTGACCAAATGATGGTAATGTCATACCACTAAATATCCATGATCATGATAGGCCAACTCGTGATGAGACCTCCTATCCTCCAACTAACCCTTTAATCATTCTTAACCATTATTCTTGTGGGTCCCCCTTTTCTTATAGATAAGTGTTTCATTGCTTTCTTGGGCGAACCCTGAGCGAAGCATATGGAAGGTTTATACATAGGATTTTATCTTTTACCCAACAAAATCCCTCTGGGCCTTCAACCCCTTATTCCCATAGAATGAGGGACAACCCGTTCTTGGGTCAATACACCCGAAAATCCAAAGAGATAAGGAAATGGGGGGAAATAGTGATGAAAAGTGGTAAGTATGGTCCAGAACGATACAATGGCTCTTCAAGGGAGTTCCTAGTAGAAAAACAATCCCCAAGGAAGACCACTTACTAGGGCACAATGTCAACCACCAAGGTGAAGTAGGGAAAAATGCATAATGTCCAAGCATATCTCAAGAAATCTAAAGCAGTCTAAGATACAACATAATCAAATGCCTCAAATATTGAAATGAATCTTACCATAATACCTGACTTGTACCTCATGTATCTAGGCCCATTGCCTCTCATAAGCCAATTGGTGTGGTGGAACCCATCTAAAATTTACGACCTTTGTGGTGGTGAGAAGGGTCTCCATCTGTGCAAAAGGATACTGCTAGTCATGTAGTCTCTTGACACTTCATATTTGCAACCTAAGGGCATAGAGAAATAATATCCTTAGTTATCCCACAAAATGGGGATAACAAAATGTTGGCACAGGGGCAGAACCAGGGCTCAATGCTACAACAACGCACCAACAAAACCCTAACTATCTGCCCTTTCGAAAACACCTGGGAAGTAGATGAAGTCCCACCCAAGGTAGAGGTAGGGGTGGTTGTAGGACTCAGATGTCTACAACTTTAGTTGGGACATAGATCCGTGATTCTAACACTTAACAGAGCACTTAGCAATTATATTTATCAATATTCAGTTCTTAGTTACAATGTAGTTAAACCCTAATCATAGTACAACACAGTGGTCAACCAGATCTGGCATCTAGCAACACTTAGCATGACAGAACATATCAGATCTAGCAGATTCAAGCACTAATCACATTCATATAAGTCAAATCTAACATCCATATACATCATTAGGAAAAATCATAACATATCTATCTATCTATATCAAAGCACTTAGCAAGTAAAGACATAAACACATCAACACATTGCACAAAGTAGAGCAACACAACATATACGTGGTTCATCCCCACCTTGGGGCTACATCCACCAACTCTTCTTCTTTATTATCTTCTTCAATAGGTTACATGCACAGAGCCTCAAAACCCTACTCTGCATAGGACAAGAGATCTGTGTAGCTTGCTAGATCCTCCTTCCTCAAGTAGATCTAAGCACACAACCTTCCACAACCTCTTACACTGACTTGCACTTAGCTCTACAAGTCTCACATAGTATGCACAGAGCACTTACAATCCTTCAATAACATAGATCTAGCACTTAGCTATTCGAAACTCTCCATATATATGCTCACTACATCGCCTTAGCATCTATTTATAGTTTACAAAATAGGCCTAAACATGGGTAAACCAATGGGCCGACATCCCATACCCGTTGAATAATCCCAAATCCCAAAAAGGACCCAAAAAGGGGCCGAGATCCTACGATCTCTACTTCGTATTGTGCTCCTCCTTTGACAGGCTATTGAAGTCCAAAAATAGGTCAAACTTGACCAAGGATCTCCCAAAACTTGGTCAAGGATCAACATGACCCCAACACTCACCTGTGACTCATCCCGAGTCACTCTGATCTGGATAGTTCTACTTCAAAATCCTTGAGCATAGCTCAAATTGCTTTGACTTGTTGTTGTGCCATGATCTCTTGTGAAACGAACTCTTGAATGACTACCTCATTCATAGGTCCCTCTAGGTGATGTTCAATTGCATTTCCAACCTGCTTGAGTTCTGCTCCTCGATCTTCAACCTCTGTGAACAATTGGTAAGCCTTATCTTGTACAGGTTGGAGCCTCTGAATTACTTCCATAACTCTACTCTAGATAGTGTGGATCTGCTATTGGGTAGTGCGTTTCTCTTGGGAGTGCTTCATTCTTTCCACAACTGACAGGTGCTTCAACTGCGCTTCTATCATTTCGGCTTGATACTTCGCCTCTTGGAGATACGACTACAATGCCTTCAGTTCTGGATTCTCAGTGAGTTGCTCGTAGGTTTGGGCACTGCGATCAGTTTCTTACGTTCCATAGCAAGGGATTTTATTCTCTCAACTGCGCTTTGAGAATTTGCTTCTCTTTGAACCCTTACATCCTGTGGAGTCTCGGGCACTGCGTGGAGCTCTAAGTCTGCAATGCATTGCTATAGTTGCTGGATAACTTTTGTGAGATTCTCTACTTTCTGCATGACTTGATCCTCTGCCTTTATTTATACTACTGTCACAGAGAAAAGTTCTTTTCTGACCGCTTCTTTCACTTCGAGTTGCTTTGTGAGAAACTGTTCTTTTCCTTGCTGTAGTTGTGGTTTTTCTTCATCAAAATTTGGTTGGAGAGAAATATTTTCCTATTCTATAGCTCTATGTTGTTCTACAAGTACTCTTTGTACTTGCGTCAAAGCCTGGGTGGCTTGTTCTATTTCCTCTTGTGCTCATCGAAGGCGAGCTTCGATTGTCTCAGCTAATCGGTGGAGTTGGGCTGGCTCATCTCCCAACTTTGGTTCTCTTGGCGCAGTGGAGACTGAGCGACTGGATTGAAGGGCCTACTGTACCCCTCAGAGTTTGACTTCAATCCTATTATACATTTCTTCCTGCTTCTCTCCTTGTTTCTTTGTTATCTCCAGTGAAGCATCGTTCATGGCTGCTATGATGAAATCAAAATCATCGGAGGTGAGGACAGTCTGCATCTTGGTCATGGTGGCTTTCAATTTCTTCCAGGAAGAAGGTTTCAGGGGGGAAACCTTCCTCTTCTTCAAAGGGTCAACCTCGTCTCTGGGCGGTGTTACTTCACTTGGTCTCTATTTAGCTTCTACTTTGTCACCACCCCCTTGGTTAAGTGACGTGGAAGCAGTCTTCCCTGAGGTGCTGCTTAAGTTTTGGACCTCCTCATTTTTCTTCTGCCTGTTGGTTCCAGGTGTATTCTATTATTTATGAGTGTCCTCTAGGCTGTTAATATCATATATCTCTATGGGGTTGGCGGGGATAAGGAGGTCAACAGACCATTCCTTGGTGATCTCCTCAAGGTCTTCTTATGTGAGTTTGTAATATGAATGGAGCTGCTCTTTATGTTCATCTTCTTGCACTGTAATGTAGATAAAGTGTCAATCTGCGTTGAACTTCATTAGTGGTTGGAACCTCTATAAGGTGTTTAGAGTCATCTGAGGCTCGACTTCGATGGCTCACTTTAGCTGGAGGTAGTATGTGTGAAACACAGCGTTTGACTGCCACTGTTTGTTCATATCAGTTGAACACCATAGGGTAGTGAACTTCACGGCAAGTGGTTTGAACGGCTCTATGTCGGAGAAGGTTGCTCCTTCTAGCATCTCCCAAGCAACAGGCTTAGGAGCCAGCTGAAATGAAATTCATAACCCTAATCCCATGATTCTCGACAATCTAGTTCCATCTGGTTAACTAGGTACTTCACACAGTTCATCTGTAGGCCTTCTGTGCACTTCACTGTGAGGTCAACAACAAAGCCGGTGACCTGCATAGGTCAGTTCTTCCTTACTAACTTTCCAACTATCAGTTGACATGCGAGGCACACTACACAACTCTAGATGGAAGCTACCTTGTAGCCTCTTGTTCCCTTCTCAACGTCGCCATATGTATCCTTGATCTTCTGTGCCAATGCGCGATCTGTGGATTTTCTTGGATAAAACTGCAGGTCGGGTCCTTGCATACTTAGTCCCATGATCCCGTGGATCAACATTGGGTCAGCTGTAATGTGGTGGTCTATTAGTCCTATGATCCTGTGGATCAACATTGGGTCAACTATAATGCGACGATCTAGCCACAAGTAGCCGCCATGGTAACACGATAGTAGTAGCTTGACAAAGGCGTTGACTTCCTGGTGTCTTTCGAAGTGTGGGATCTTCATGACATTTAACAGGTTGGACTACGTGAGGTTCATTGTCCATGACCAAGGGATGATCTTCAAGTTCTTCCCTTTTTTTCTAGTTAGGTAGTTGTACAGGGCGAGCATACAATAGATCTTTCGATCTCCGAGGTTGAAGTCGTTGAACTTCAACGATGTGATCTTATCCTGCTCTACTTGAACTGCGTGTATCCCCTTCGGGAGGTACGCAGTGACCATAGTGTACTCAAAGTCTCTTGGCACACTATCACAATTCACCGCGCTATCCAAAGGCGGGATGTAATCAGGAAATATGGATGGAATCAACTTTGCATTTGCTAGGTCATCTTTATGCTTGGTTCTCTTCTCTACTGATGGTTGGGATAGCCCTGATCCATGAGCAGTCGATGGAGAGGCTTGCAGTCCTCTCGTCGATGATGCTTGTAGAACTGTAGACATCAACATGACTCTTTCAAGTATGAGATCAATCAGAACTTCTTTGAAAACTCTCTCTGTAGTGCTGAACTCGTCCGACATACATGCTCGGGGTTGGAAATATTCGGGTTTGAAGAGTAACTTAGACACTGCAATAAGATAGAATGTGATAGAGCAATGATCATTGTGTAAAATAAACGAGTCCATGGGTTCAGATTCATGGTTAGTAAAAGTGTTCTCGGTGCATGACACGATGAGATAAATAGATAACTTGGCAACAGATTGCTTGCAACAGTCGAGAAGCCTTCATTAACTCTATTTTTTCCATTATGGTGTGGTCCAACGGTATGGTGGTGAACCATAAATGCCTTTCTACCCATTCGAGGGGTTGGCCAAATGATTATATTGGTCCCAACGACTATATTGCTTTGCCATGGCGAAGTTCCATGTGGCGTTGCTCTGTTATCCCGACGAAGCTCCAATTTTGAAAATTTTCCTTTTGTGAAGTTCCCTTTGGAACCTTTTGTAACTTGTCTATCTTAGCTCTCTTCTTACTTAGTTTTCTAACTTTCTTTCCAGTGAGATTTGCCTCAATATTCCTTTTTCCATTCTTATTCTTATCTTCTTTTGGAATAATTACTTTGTGCTATTGAGATTCTTTCCTAAGATTCGAGGGTGATACTTCTCCTTTATCTAGAATAGGTACTTCAATCTTTGGTGGGTATTCTAGTGTTCTTGCAACTTCGACATCTGGGTCTCTGGAGTTAGATAAATTCAATCTGTTCTTCTGTTCTTCAATCAAGTGTGTGATCCTTCTAGTCATGAAATCTTTTAACTCTTGCTTCTTCTGCTCTAAAACTTCTTCTTATTCCTTCCTTTTGGTTGGATCTCTTTCAATCCAAGGTTTTCCTAGTAACATGGTAAATGGGGCACTGTTCTCAATAAATTTAACAATCTCAAAATCTTCCTCTGTCGAAGTTCCATTGACATTCATAGAAATCCGGGTGAGCTTTCCACATAGGTTTATCAACTTTCCTTTGAATAGTCCTATTCCTCCTAATGAAGGAATCATAGCAGGCCTTCCTATAGCTTCCCAAGTTCTTTATGTCATGATATTCACCTGTGTTTCCTCATCTAGAACAAAGTCAATGTCGAAGTCTCCTATTCTTGCTTCAATGCATTCTTTTTCTTTGAAGATCTTTGATAAGATGACATGTCAGTGGTCATTCAAGGTTTCTTTTATTTGTAGATATAATTTCTCTGATTCTTTCTGGGGTTCTGCCATTTCTGGATCTGCCTTAGGGTTTTGTTGTTTTGTGTTCATTCCTTCAAGCTTAGAAATCATTCTAGGGCAATCCAATACTTCATGGTCCATAGCTTTGCAACAAATACAACTAGGTATTCTTCTAGGGCATTCCTTAGCAAGATGTCTCGGTCTTCTACAACTGTAACAGAGGGTTACTCCTCTCTTTCTTTTAAATGATTCCCAACTCTTTCTATATTGCACGCCAGGGTCATAATAGCTAACCTGCAAACATTTCTTTTGAGGATCCTGCATCCACTTGTTAGTCCTAGTTTTCGAGCTAGGACATAATCTATCAAACATACCTAGATCCATACTCTAGGTATAACATGATGTTGCTACAATATACTCTACCTTGACTGTAGATAAAGATACTGATGATTGTTTCTTTCTTATCCATGATACTAAACACTCACCCAGGTAGAATGTTATTCCACTGGTGATTCATCGATCATCAATACAACCTGCCCAATTTGCATCTATGTAGGAAATAAGTCATAGATCCTTTCCTTTTGGATACCATAATGAAAACTCTTCTATTCCTTTGAGATATCTAAAAATCCTCTTCACCGCTAACACATGTGACTCTTTTGGTGATGCTTGAAATCGTGTCACCTGTCCAACTGCCTGCATTACATCTAGTCTAGATGTTGTCACATATAGTAGGCTACCAATCATTGAACTGTATTGCCTCTGATCTGAATAATTAGAATCATCATCTTTGCTCAACTTGCATCTGGTTTGCATGGGAGTGATAACTAGTTTGCAATCTTCCATTCCAAAACTCTTTAGCATTTCTCTGATATACTTGGTTTGAGAAATAAAGATTCCTTGGTTGCTTTGACGTATCTAAAGTCCCAAAAAGAAGGATAGTTCTCCAAGTAACAACATTTCAAATTCATTCTGCATATATTTTTCAAATTTTTGGCTTAACCTGTCATCGTCACTACCAAAAATAATATCATCAACATAAACTTCAATTAATAAAATATTACCTTCACTTACCTTGATGTAGAGGTTGTTGTTTGCACTTCCTTTTCTGAACCCTNCCCCTTGGTTAAGTGACGTGGAAGCAGTCTTCCCTGAGGTGCTGCTTAAGTTTTGGACCTCCTCATTTTTCTTCTGCCTGTTGGTTCCAGGTGTATTCTATTATTTATGAGTGTCCTCTAGGCTGTTAATATCATATATCTCTATGGGGTTGGCGGGGATAAGGAGGTCAACAGACCATTCCTTGGTGATCTCCTCAAGGTCTTCTTATGTGAGTTTGTAATATGAATGGAGCTGCTCTTTATGTTCATCTTCTTGCACTGTAATGTAGATAAAGTGTCAATCTGCGTTGAACTTCATTAGTGGTTGGAACCTCTATAAGGTGTTTAGAGTCATCTGAGGCTCGACTTCGATGGCTCACTTTAGCTGGAGGTAGTATGTGTGAAACACAGCGTTTGACTGCCACTGTTTGTTCATATCAGTTGAACACCATAGGGTAGTGAACTTCACGGCAAGTGGTTTGAACGGCTCTATGTCGGAGAAGGTTGCTCCTTCTAGCATCTCCCAAGCAACAGGCTTAGGAGCCAGCTGAAATGAAATTCATAACCCTAATCCCATGATTCTCGACAATCTAGTTCCATCTGGTTAACTAGGTACTTCACACAGTTCATCTGTAGGCCTTCTGTGCACTTCACTGTGAGGTCAACAACAAAGCCGGTGACCTGCATAGGTCAGTTCTTCCTTACTAACTTTCCAACTATCAGTTGACATGCGAGGCACACTACACAACTCTAGATGGAAGCTACCTTGTAGCCTCTTGTTCCCTTCTCAACGTCGCCATATGTATCCTTGATCTTCTGTGCCAATGCGCGATCTGTGGATTTTCTTGGATAAAACTGCAGGTCGGGTCCTTGCATACTTAGTCCCATGATCCCGTGGATCAACATTGGGTCAGCTGTAATGTGGTGGTCTATTAGTCCTATGATCCTGTGGATCAACATTGGGTCAACTATAATGCGACGATCTAGCCACAAGTAGCCGCCATGGTAACACGATAGTAGTAGCTTGACAAAGGCGTTGACTTCCTGGTGTCTTTCGAAGTGTGGGATCTTCATGACATTTAACAGGTTGGACTACGTGAGGTTCATTGTCCATGACCAAGGGATGATCTTCAAGTTCTTCCCTTTTTTTCTAGTTAGGTAGTTGTACAGGGCGAGCATACAATAGATCTTTCGATCTCCGAGGTTGAAGTCGTTGAACTTCAACGATGTGATCTTATCCTGCTCTACTTGAACTGCGTGTATCCCCTTCGGGAGGTACGCAGTGACCATAGTGTACTCAAAGTCTCTTGGCACACTATCACAATTCACCGCGCTATCCAAAGGCGGGATGTAATCAGGAAATATGGATGGAATCAACTTTGCATTTGCTAGGTCATCTTTATGCTTGGTTCTCTTCTCTACTGATGGTTGGGATAGCCCTGATCCATGAGCAGTCGATGGAGAGGCTTGCAGTCCTCTCGTCGATGATGCTTGTAGAACTGTAGACATCAACATGACTCTTTCAAGTATGAGATCAATCAGAACTTCTTTGAAAACTCTCTCTGTAGTGCTGAACTCGTCCGACATACATGCTCGGGGTTGGAAATATTCGGGTTTGAAGAGTAACTTAGACACTGCAATAAGATAGAATGTGATAGAGCAATGATCATTGTGTAAAATAAACGAGTCCATGGGTTCAGATTCATGGTTAGTAAAAGTGTTCTCGGTGCATGACACGATGAGATAAATAGATAACTTGGCAACAGATTGCTTGCAACAGTCGAGAAGCCTTCATTAACTCTATTTTTTCCATTATGGTGTGGTCCAACGGTATGGTGGTGAACCATAAATGCCTTTCTACCCATTCGAGGGGTTGGCCAAATGATTATATTGGTCCCAACGACTATATTGCTTTGCCATGGCGAAGTTCCATGTGGCGTTGCTCTGTTATCCCGACGAAGCTCCAATTTTGAAAATTTTCCTTTTGTGAAGTTCCCTTTGGAACCTTTTGTAACTTGTCTATCTTAGCTCTCTTCTTACTTAGTTTTCTAACTTTCTTTCCAGTGAGATTTGCCTCAATATTCCTTTTTCCATTCTTATTCTTATCTTCTTTTGGAATAATTACTTTGTGCTATTGAGATTCTTTCCTAAGATTCGAGGGTGATACTTCTCCTTTATCTAGAATAGGTACTTCAATCTTTGGTGGGTATTCTAGTGTTCTTGCAACTTCGACATCTGGGTCTCTGGAGTTAGATAAATTCAATCTGTTCTTCTGTTCTTCAATCAAGTGTGTGATCCTTCTAGTCATGAAATCTTTTAACTCTTGCTTCTTCTGCTCTAAAACTTCTTCTTATTCCTTCCTTTTGGTTGGATCTCTTTCAATCCAAGGTTTTCCTAGTAACATGGTAAATGGGGCACTGTTCTCAATAAATTTAACAATCTCAAAATCTTCCTCTGTCGAAGTTCCATTGACATTCATAGAAATCCGGGTGAGCTTTCCACATAGGTTTATCAACTTTCCTTTGAATAGTCCTATTCCTCCTAATGAAGGAATCATAGCAGGTCTTCCTATAGCTTCCCAAGTTCTTTATGTCATGATATTCACCTATGTTTCCTCATCTAGAACAAAGTCAATGTCGAAGTCTCCTATTCTTGCTTCAAGGCATTCTTTTTCTTTGAAGATATTTGATAAGATGACATGTCAGTGGTCATTCAGGGTTTCTTTTATCTGTAGATATAATTTCTCTGATTCTTTCTGGGGTTCTGCCATTTCTGGATCTGCCTTAGGGTTTTCTTGTTTTGTGTTCATTCCTTCAAGCTTAGAAATCATTCTAGGGAAATCCAATACTTCATGGTCCATAGCTTTGCAACAAATACAACTAGGTATTCTTCTAAGGCATTCCTTAGCAAGATGTCTCGGTCTTCTACAAATGTAACAGAGGGTTACTCCTCTCTTTCTTTTAAATGATTCCCAACTCTTTCTATATTGCACGCCAGGGTCATAATAGCTAACCTGCAAACATTTCTTTTGAGGATCCTGCATCCACTTGTTAGTCCTAGTTTTCGAGCTAGGACATAATCTATCAAACATACCTAGATCCATACTCTAGGTATAACATGATGTTGCTACAATATACTCTACCTTGACTGTAGATAAAGATACTGATGATTGTTTCTTTCTTATCCATGATACTAAACACTCACCCAGGTAGAATGTTATTCCACTGGTGATTCATCGATCATCAATACAACCTGCCCAATTTGCATCTATGTAGGAAATAAGTCATAGATCCTTTCCTTTTGGATACCATAATGAAAACTCTTCTATTCCTTTGAGATATCTAAAAATCCTCTTCACCGCTAACACATGTGACTCTTTTGGTGATGCTTGAAATCGTGTCACCTGTCCAACTGCCTGCATTACATCTAGTCTAGATGTTGTCACATATAGTAGGCTACCAATCATTGAACTGTATTGCCTCTGATCTGAATAATTAGAATCATCATCTTTGCTCAACTTGCATCTGGTTTGCATGGGAGTGATAACTAGTTTGCAATCTTCCATTCCAAAACTCTTTAGCATTTCTCTGATATACTTGGTTTGAGAAATAAAGATTCCTTGGTTGCTTTGACGTATCTAAAGTCCCAAAAAGAAGGATAGTTCTCCAAGTAACAACATTTCAAATTCATTCTGCATATATTTTTCAAATTTTTGGCTTAACCTGTCATCGTCACTACCAAAAATAATATCATCAACATAAACTTCAATTAATAAAATATTACCTTCACTTACCTTGATGTAGAGGTTGTTGTTTGCACTTCCTTTTCTGAACCCTGCCTACAACAGATACTTATCTAGTCTAGAGTACCATGCTCTAGGAGACTGTTTTAGACCATACAAGGCCTTCTTTAATTTACACACATAATCGACGTTCTCTGACAATTGAAATCCTTCTGGTTGTTTAATGTAGACTTCTTCTTCAAGTTCCCCATTTAGAAAAACTGATTTTACGTCCATATGATATACTTTAACATTTTTGGAGCATGCATAGGCTAAAAGAAACCAGATTGCTTCCATTCTGGCAACTGGGGAAAATGTCTCTTCAAAGTCGATTCCTTCAATCCGAGCATATCCTTTACATACCAATCTAGATTTGTTCCTTGTAACTTGTCCATCTTCATTTAATTTATTCCTAAAAACCCATTTTCTGCCGATCACATTCTTATTCTTTGGTCTTGGAACCAGTTCCCAAGTGTCATTTTTCTCTATTTGATCCATTTCTTCATTCATGAACTTATTCCAAAATTCATCCTTGTTGGCTTCTTCAAAACAGTTTGGTTCAATTGTAGATAAGAGTGCTAGGTGTGTTTGTTTTGGTGAACATATTTTTCTTCTAGTCTCAACTCCTGCATCTTTGTTTCCAATAATCTAATCTCAAGGATGATTCTTCTGTAATCGTTTTCTAGGTGTCTTTGGAGATACTTGTTAAAATTGATCTTTTGTTTCTGTCGGGTTCTCTTCATATTCCTCTTGTACTTCATCTTCTGCTTCTTCTTCTTCGAAAAGTTGTTCCATTGATTTGTTTTCTTCTTCCTTTGATTTTGGTGTGCCTGTTTCATCAATTGTTACATTGATGCTTTCCACAACTTTGTTCAATCTTAGATTGTAACACTTGTATGATTTCCTTGTACTTAAGTAACCAAAAAGTACTCATTTGTCTACATGAGAGTCAAACTTTCCCATTCTGCCATCTTCTCTTTTGATGTAGCATTTGCTTCCAAAAACTCTGAAGTGCTTCACATTTGCTGGTCTTCCTTTCCATAGCTNTCTTTGTTTGCTTTCCTTGTTGACAATGCTTGCATAAAGTGTTGGTTGGTTTCATGATCTGGGGCATTTCTCTGACTGCTTCTCCTTTGCTAACTTTGACAAGGTTATCAAAATGCATGTGACCCATTATTCCGTGCCATAGCCAACTTTAATCTTCCTTTCCTAGACAACACTTTTCATTTCCAATTTCACTTAACACATATATGTTGTTTGAAGTTCTTGCAGCTACACCGACCAATTTCCTTGAACCTTCTCTTCTTATCTCACACTTTTGTGAATCAAAAGAAACTTTATGACTTTGGTCACACATTTGACTCACACTTAGAATATTATGCTTCATATCTTCTACCAGTAGAAAATTTTATGCCTTTTTATTCTTGTTCCCAATTCGGACTATGCCTTCTCCAATTATTTTGGCTGAATTATCATTTCCGAAGGAAACTGATCGATTTATTTCCTTTCACAATGTAAGAAATTTGTCTCTATCACATGTCATGTGTTTTAAACACCCACTATCAACATACCAATCATGTTTCTTCTACTTAGCTTGTAGAGCGACTGTGCATTCTTGACTGCTATATTGATCTTGCTTTCTTATCCATGTCGTTTTCTGAGGTTCATGTCTGTTACTATTGTTATTCTATTGAGGTTCTTTAGGAGGGACTGCCATTCTGCAATTTTTGGCCACATGTCCAAAATTTTTACATTTGTAACATTCTACTTCAGTGCTCAAAGATTCAAACCTGTTGTAACTTCTTCTTTGTGTTTCACCAGGTCTTCTTGAACAACCCCTTTGTGTATGATTTACAAGGTTGTTATTGTTCCCGTAGTTAGCTCTGCAATTCACAGCTTTATGTACAAAATTATTACATGCATAACATAAACCAAAAAATATAGTTTGATACCTGGTAGTTGAAGATCTTCTGAAAGGAGGTGCTCAAATGAATCCTTCTTCTTCTTGAGGCCTATCTGTCTCTTGTTGATTCTGAAATCTGAATCTTCTTGGTGGAGGAGTGTCCCTGTTATCTTCCTATCCCCTTTGGTTGTTTCTGCATATCTTTTTGGATTTGTTTCTTTCTCTGCTGTTTTGGAGCTTGATCCCTTTTCTGTCTAATTGTATCCAAGTCTGGACTTATCAAGATGAGTTTTTTACTGCTGATAATATCATCCAAAACTTTTGAGCTATTTTTCTTTTGAATATCCTTTCTCAGTGTGACAATATCTGCTTCCAAGTTTCCAATGATCTTGTCCTTTTCTTCTAGCTTTTCTTTGAGTGCTTCTTCAATTCTTTTATCTTCTTCTATTTGAACCTTCAATTTTGTGATCATTTGTTCTAGTTCTTGAGTGTCCTTTTTCTTATCTAGTTTTGCTTGTAGTTTCTTGTTTTTCTTGTTTCCTCTTCTGATAACTTCTATGGCACACATTAATTCTTCTCGATAGTCAACTTCTTCCCTTCAATTTCTTCTTCGGATTCTTCATATTCTTCTTTGGCTTCTTCATATTCTTCTTTGGAGTCTTCTTTGTCAGAGTCTTTTACTGCCATGAATAGAACTGTTTCTCTCTCACCGCCACTGACTTCATCTTCATCTGATGATGAGTTGTCTTCTTTGGTGCATAAGCTTTTCTTGAAAACTTTCTTTGTAGTCCTTTTGCCTTTATATCTGTGTTTTCCTTTTGAGTAACCTTCATCATTTCTCTTTTTCTTATGAGGACATTTGTTAGAAAAGTGACCAATACCATCAAAATTAAAACAAATTAAAGGAAGCTTACCTCTATACCTACCATTGGTTCCCTTGTTTAGTATTTTAACGAAGTTGGCCGCTTCTTCATCATCTTCCGAGAGGTCACTTCTACTGTTATATTCTTCTTTTTGTTGTTTCTTTTGCTTTGATATTTTGGATGCTATGAAGGTTGATTCTTTAACATCTGGATTTTTCTGTTGAGTTCTCATTTCATATGCTGTGAACATTCCATGCAGTTCGTCCATGCTTATTGATTTTAGATCCAATCTTTATTCTAGTGATCATATCATAGGGTTGAATCTCATGGGAAGAGATATTAGTACCTTTTGAACAATTACAGATTCTTTGATTTCTTCTCCCAATCCTATGATTGCATTCACTATTTCATCGACTCATAAGAAGTAGGTTGCAATATTTTCATCTTCCTTCATTTTTAGTTGTTCTAACTGACCTCTGTAAGTTTGAATCTTTACTTCTTTGACCTTTGTATCTCCTTCATAAATATTTTGAAGCTTGTCCCAAATATCTTTAGCATATTTACAATGTGCAACTTTGGTGAATACCGTATCACTAAGACCATTCAAAAGTGCATTTTTGGCTTTGGAATTATTCTCACCAAGTTTCACAGCTTTGTCACTTGTTGGTGGAACTGCTGGTACTGTGTATCCATCTACAATTGATTGCCAAACTTGAAATCCCTGTGCCTGTATATATGTCTTTATCCTTATGCTCCAAAAAACATACTTTTGTCCATCAAACTGTGGTATTCCATTTTTGTACAAGTTGTTGCTCTCCATGATCTACCTTTCAGTGGTTAAACTAATTTATGAAGGAACCTGCTCTGATACCAATTGTTGGATTACTGAGAGGGGGGGTGAATAAGTAATAGAGAAATATAATCCTTTTTAACCATATAATCCAAGTGTTATATCAATGTAGCATTATTATCCAATAACTGTAGAGTAAATAAGCAATGAAAAAATGAACAATCATACACATACATTGTACACCAGTGTTTTACGTGAAAACCCAAAGCGAGAGAAAACCACATAATGCTTTTTCTTATATGTCTTGAAGAATTATATTCATTGGAAGCACCAACTTTCTATGTTTTCCAGCTACAACTGGAAGGAGTCTCCAACCCCCTAGTTTCTCAGGCTACAACCCGAGGGAAGCTCCAACTCCCCAGTTCTTTGGCTACAACTAGAAGGAGGCTACAACCCCCTATGTTCTTCGGATACAATCGGAAGGTGGCTACAACCACCTGTCCTTGCCTCATCCAACCGCCCTAAAGTAGAAGTAGAATTATGGAACCACTTTCACACTATCACTGTGAGATATACCGATGTAAACCTATACCAATAAACCTAAACCATGCATCAACCATGCATCAACCTATACCTCAACCTGTAATCAACCTGTACCATAAACAAGTGCATCAACCATGCACCAAACTATACCAAACAAACTATACCATAAACAAGTGCATCCAACCATGTACCAAGTATGTACCAATAATGTGTCAACTACTCATCAATATGTACCAACATCATCAACTATACACCTCATGTATGTGCCAACTCATCAAATGCTTGTCTCAACCATGTACCTAACATGTACCTTAACCAAAATAACTCATCAATTTCATCATCTAAATATGATTTTTAACTCTGTAATTGACCTGGTGTATATGATCATATACCTGCAAACCTTCCTTAATTCTGACAACAAGAGACTAGCATCTTCATCAAACTTCTCACTTGACTAGTTTTTGGATTAGTCAACAACCCTAAATTGAAATGATGATAACTTTGTACTTGTAATGAATACAGATATGAAACAAATATACAATGTTCTTCAATGTGTTTTATGAAATTCCTCCAGGTTTCACTACTTGGAACCTCTTAGAAACGGAGTTATGGAAAAAATGACATACCTTGCTGAATTCTGACTTTGTAGAGCGTTCCGCGCACAAAATATTTGTTGAATCGATCAGAAACTATTACACAACATACTAAAGACTGTAATATAACCAACACATTTGGTTATGTTATGAATAAGTTATGACGTTTTTACCCGAAACTCATGTTTTTGACTAGTTTCAGGACTAGCCACAAACCCTATTTTCCACGGAGTGTAACTCCAAAAATACAATGACCCACAAGATGAATTGTTTACCATAGATACTTGGATATGTTTCCTCATTGTCATATAAATTTCACAATCTGAATCATTCTAGAAAAAACGTTATTGCGAAAATGGTGAGATGACCTGAAAAAAACATACCTTAGAAAGCATCATCAAAATGATTTATCCTTCTTTGAATTTCGGCCTTCTTTTCTTCACTTTCCTCAGAAATTCGGCTTAGATATCCTTTAGTTACCTTAGACACATATAGGTATTCAATATTCTCAAGTGTGATTCAAATGAGAGAGCCTTGCGTTTTATTTATACTCTCCAAGTAGCTTCCTTAAAAACATCTTCTAGGTCACTTTGCCCACTTTCCTTATTTTAGGGTTAACCCACTTCTATTTTCTCCATTAAATTTATTATTTAAAT
>JZKD02S0076211.1:0-10027 GCA_000966675.3 Picea glauca
AATGGGATGAAATTCAATAAAATATCTCATTGTTTGCACACAGGTGCCATGGTTTGGGAGAATCGGCATCATATTCAACCCTATTTTTCGGGATTCCATATTTTCATGTTCGACACGTATTTTTCAAACCGAGATCCTAGACAACTGGAGATGAATTTCAAAAACCTGAGAGAGGTTTTTTATCGAAACAAGATGATACCCAAAAACCTCCCCCAAATTTTACACATCTATCTCATATTGGGAGAATCGAAGACTTCCTTGCATCCTATGTTTTCAAAAATTTGGGAGGCAAATAAATCAAAAGAAATAGATGGAAGAGGGATCAAATTGACTGGGAAAACCACATTCATCAACAAAATACTAACAGCACAACATAAATGAATACATATCGTTAACAACCTCCAGCTAATAAAGCACAATAAATCTGAGTAGATCTGCATAATCTCTGTAATTTTTTAATTTGAAATCTAATTAGTTTAGATTTTCCTAAATTTGATCCTCGTCATTAATGACAGAGTTCATTGTAAATAATTTATAAATACTTATGATTTTGAAATATTATGGGTTGTTCATTTGATACTTGTTTTTAGGATAGGATCCAGATTGTATAGCAGTCCATAGAGACCATTTGATTAATATATCGAGTAATACAGTGTGACCATTTCAAGATTCTTGTGACAAATTTCATTGGTGAAGTGTATGTTTCTCTGTAAATTTGTTCTTTCTATTATCACAATTACTTCTTATATTATGATTTTTTCTGGGAATATTAAGATCATAATTTGTTTTAATCTACACTCTGTCTCTAGCTTGGAATGATTTCTCTATTTTCCACCGAACATTGAATTTAGAATTCTTGATTGCTCTGTTTTTTATTGGACTCCTGGACCTATTTAATATCCCACATGCATTAAATATTGAGGATTCAATGAATTTACCTACATTCCCCTACAATGTTATCCTGTTAGACCTGGTTTTTTATCAATTCGAAACTGTGACTCCATTTTCCAATGGCCCTTTTCCCCCTTTTCCAACAAAATAATTTAAAACACAAAAAAAACCTTGTACTATCATAACTAGCCTAACATTATAAACTTAAACAAAGATAAATCGTATAGAGATATCCCTCTTTGATTCTTGGAGGGATAGATCCTTGACTCCAAAGTGTATTTGTAGTTACATCTGCCCATTTCTTCTTTATCCTGGGAAATTACAAAGCGTTAACATAGTGGCAACTCTAATTAAATATAATCAGTGTCAAATGCTTGACTGGAGGAAGAACCTAAAACATGACAAGACAATATGGAAAGATCAGGTATGGAAGTTGGAATTTTATCCAAGACATAATAGGTTTTATTTTTAATTATTTCTTGTCTTTTTATTATCACAACCAAGACCATATTGCTAAAACTTATGTTGATCAAATTCAACCTTATGAGCCTCAAGAGATCAAGCCTAGTTTTGCATTCCATGTACATACTCTTACACATGTAAATATTCCAGATAGATACAAGCCCCTTGTATTACCTCCTATAATCCATGATTTCCCTGCAAATTATTACAAATATCTTCCCATATTTGATGGAGAATATGGTAACATCACTGTTGAGAAACACATTCAGGGTTTTGAGAATTTTCTTGATATTTTTGAGGTTGAGGAAGTTGATGTATGCATCAGACGTTTTTCTCTATATTTGCAAGATAGAGCTAAGGAATGGTTCAAAATTTTGTCAGCTGCAAGCATATCCAATTTTCATCAATTTGTAGAAGTATTCCTTGGTAAATGGGAGATCAAGAGAAACATTTTTCTTATTTTAGAAGAGTATGATCATTTGAAAAGACAACCAAGAGAAACAGTGCAACACTTTTTAGCCAGGTTCAATAAAGGTTACAATTCAATGCCTGCTGATATACAACCTCCTCCTGGTATAACTCTCTTACACTACCTGGATGCCTTTGATCTAGATATGGAATTTTAGTTGAGAGAAAGGAACACTACAAACCTCAAGGACATGAAGGATAGTGCAATAAGTGTGGAAGCTAATTTGTTGATCAAAGGGTCAAGGTTGAAGGCAGAAGAAAGAAAGAACATACAAAAGAATCATCTCTCATATTCGGAGGTGAAGCTAGACATTTTGGAAAACACAATGAAAGAGATGATGCAAAAGGTTATGATAAGAGAAGAAGTTGTTGTTCAAGGACACCATGTTCCATTTGTTTCAGAGAGAGAAAGGGTTAGTATTCCCAATCATTTTGCATCTCATCATAGGTATCATAGATCAAAAAATGATTATTTTGTGTATTCGATTCACAACATCGTCCAAGATGAAACTCAAAATCAATTTGTAGTAGAGAAATCAACCGATATGATGTGTATGTTTGATGACATTTCTTTCATGGATGACTTACCCAAGTATGATAAATCTGATGATGACTACATTAAGGTTGATTCTTCAAATAAAATAGAGGTATGTTGTTGGGAAAAGGAAGACGATCAGTTATAGCTCAAATATGACAATCATCTTGTGCATTTTAATTATGATAGAAATGAGGGAAGTGCATAAAATCTAAGAGTAAGTGGTAAGTATTTTCCCTTATGTTTTTCTTCATTTAAATTTCCGAGAGAAAATTATAAGCAAGTTGTCAGTAGTAGGGATGAAGAATGTTCTAATGAATCTATTGAGGATGTCATTGATGACAGGGAAGTTTTTCTAGATCTAGGACTGCAGCCCTTGAGTTACATTGATAATCAAACCAGATATGAATTGATGTAGTATAATTATGTACCATTAATCTTTAATTCATTTCAGTTCTTGAAGAAAAATGATGCTAATATCCTTGAGCATGTACTGAAGGATAAACACATAGAAAATCAAGAAGTTTCATTGGAATCAATGCAGTAGTCATGTCAGTTCCTACATGATCCAATAGCTGATGTGTTGGATGATTTTTGTTGTCCAAGTCATGTTCCATTTGCCAGTTATGGATTTAAAATTGGTTATGATATAGACATGATTAGGAAGTCTCTTTCATGATCTGGTTCAGTAGGAGTTTCCTTTCAAAATTCATCAGAAAATTTGTAGTCAAATCGGAATTTGCATAATAATATAGATAGCATATGTACATTACCAAGTCTTGGTTTTGAAGTGGTTGAATTTGAATATCAAGAAATAGGTCATTTCTATCATGCTCCTATTTCTATCTATATGGGGGAGCTCTTCTTTTCAGAATGCCAATTGATACCTGGAGCCTCTTTGATTTTCCACAATTCCAAAGATTTATGTTGTGAAGGTCATGCTGGAAATCAATTCCTAATGCCTTTGAAAGCTCTAGTTCTGATTCTTGTTATAAACAATGAAAGATATGAGTTATTAGATCAACTAATAGATTGGCTTCATTAGCATTTTTCCATTACCTAACTAAACATAATTTCAGCATGTTAGAATAGGATTATATGTACATAAATAAGCTTACCCTTAACTCTAAGACAAAAAGTGCTTAACATGGACACTAACTTCCTTTTAGATCTAATCAAGCTAATGAAAGAAAGAGGAGGAGAAATATATGTACCTTATGAACAACGTTTGTCCTTGCAAAGTCTAGGCTGAGCTTCAATCTTGAGCTCCTTGATAGGTCCTGCAAAACAAACAAAGATACAATGGACTTCCAACTCTACTAAGATTATCTCAATCATAGATCCATCTATTGTAGACAAACTTGTATGGAACAAGTACAAGTTTGAAAGAAACAGGCCAAGCATTGATTATATTAATGAGAACTAGTAAAATTACTTACAATCCTTTGAATGAAGGTGCAACAAAATCTTCCATTTCTCCTTGTCCAACCCCTTTGCTCAATCAATCTGCACTAATAGATTTGATGGCATCTCACTCATCACATCATAAGTTTGATGCAATTCTCCAACTTATTTTTGCATGCAATGTTGCCTATGATATCATAGGTTTCATACCTCTATATTCCTTCTATCTCAATACCACTTACAGGATCATAAGTTTGGTATCAAAACCAATTCTCCATTCTCAATACCTTCTTATGAGATCATAAGTTAGGTATAATTATCAATCTTCCTTGTGCCTTTCACCATGAGAAGGTCTCCTTATATAAACTTAGAGGAGTCCAACCACTTGAGAGATATTTAGGATGATTTGAGGATTCCTCTCCTTTAGTTGAGGATCTCCCCTAGGATCATACCTTGACCACCTATTCGAATCCAACTACCTTCAAGATTTCAGGGATTCTTCCCTAATTCGCCTCAACAAACCCAAAATTTTCTCAAGATGGGGTATCGCTCCCCCATAAAGGTGCAAAAAGTGCTCAAATGCTCCCCCAAAGAGGCCTAGGGAGCACTAGCACTCCGTCACAATGGGTAGGGAAGCGCTCCTCCACAAAACTCAATTTTTGTATGGTTTTTCCAATGGAAAAGGGCTTGTACTTCCTGCCAAATGATTTTTCTTCTTACAAACCACCTTTGAGGTGTCTTTAAATGTCTTTATGATGTCGTTATGGGCACGACATACGCAAGATGGAAGCATATTGTTTGAAACAATTAAAACACTTATATTCAAGATGCGACACTTACAACACTCGTAATGATGACACTTGTGACACTATCGAAGTGAGTAAATTTGAGGTGTAACAGATTGCCCCCCAAAGTATGAATTTAGAAGACGATGATGACTGGATTACTTTGTAGACTTTTTCTAGCAATGGTATGGATGCAGAGAGACCGAAAAAATATGCACACAACCATCAAACAAATATTATGACATGTTTCAAACTCAAGGCAGACATACCTATGCTTGAGTGATAAAGACTTTTTAGGTATGGCCGCCATAAAATACACTGCAGATCCATAATTATATTGACAAAATGGTATAGCCACTACATATACAATGTGGATCTATAATCCTATGACCTGAACTGATCGTAGCCATGAAGAATACACAGTGGATCTATGAGATGACAAGACATAGCCACGACCAATACAAAGTGGATCTATGTAACAATATATGTGTCATAGTTCAAAAGAAAACTCCTTCGCAACCTAGGAAAAGTACATACAAGAGTGATGGCTCAACCCAGGGTATTCTTATCGATCCCTATGTAGTATGAATCTAACCATGTGAATAGATGTCCTGATGTCGAACATGGAAGAAACCACTTGATTACCGGTCAATAGCCACGACCAATACAAAGAGGATCTATGTAAAAATATATGTGTCATAGTTCAAAAGAAAACTCCTTCGCAACCTAGGAAAAGTACATACAAGAGTGATGACTCAACCCAGGGTATTCTTATCGATCCCTCTGTAGTATGAATCTAACCATGTGAATAGATGTCCTGATGTTGAACATGGCAAAAACCACTTGATTATCGGTCAATGATGTAAACCGTTAACAAGCGCAAGGGAGATCACCATTGATGTCAATGATTCCCAAGGTACTCGAGTACATTCCGACGAATGTGAATAGATGAGTTGAATTCGAACATCTGTGGAATCATCCGATCAGGATTCAATAATGTAAACCCACTGTCGAATGTGAGGAGGCCTACCATTTAGGCATGCGGGTCCCAAAGTACTAACTGGTTTCTAAGTATAGTTCCTAGATAATGTGTTGAAGTCGACATGAATAGACTTGTAGAAGGAGGGCCTTGATGTATCCCCCATCAATGACATGAAACGGACACAGAGATGTAATTGGTAGATCAAATGAACATGGACTAACATGGGTAGTGAAACGAGATATTTGTGATGGATGACTCTCGAGGCAGATACTTCCCTTGAACACTGAGGCACGACAACAAAAACATGACATGGACCAAAACTTGATAATGAAATGGATGCTATGACTTTCGTCAAGTGACCCAAAGGAGTAAAAGAAACTCAAAGGATTGGCTCAGTGCAGAGGTTCAGCAAATTAAAATGTGTGCAAAGACAAAGTGTCGCGTTCAAGGGTGACCATAAGAGTTACTGGTAATGTTCTCAAAAATTGCTTGGCTTGCTTCTTTCAATTTTTCCCCCATCCAGATAGACGAGTACCTCTTTTTAATTTAATGAGCTCAAGGAGGGTAACACATGTTCGATATAACTCACCTTCAGTAAGTCCCACTTCCTTTGTTTAACGAACTGGAAGAAGTAAGGGTTCGATCCCATATGGGCCCTTCAATGTATGATTGTTTAACGAGTCCAGATAAGGTAAACTCGGTGGTTTTTCATATTTAGAGAGTCTGAAAACAACTTAAAGATGACTCCAATGTTGTCCTTTTTCGTAATGTTAGTCTCACGAGGCCGAAAAAGAGATAAATTATCACTCAAAAGACACCCTTTAAAACCTTTAAATGAGTGGGAAAGGAAGCAAGATCACTCGACAATCTTTTCATGTTTAGAGAGTCTGAAAAGAGCTCAAAGACGACTCCAAGGGGTTCCTTTCTCGTATATCCATGCGAGTCTGAAAAAGTGATAAAATTCTACTCGGTTACATTCTCATGTTTTTTCAAGCACGAGAAAGAACAAAGACTAAGCTCGGTATGCCCTGAGCTTGAAATCTAGTGTTTTAACTCCAGAATGATCATCAAAGGCTGGAGACATGCCCTCCAAGTTTCAATTCATTCACCGACTATGAGGTTTTCACCAATTTCTCTACTAGACAGAGAAAAAGGATAAGAGTGGATGAAGAGAAGGTTCAAGAGAGGTGACTAGTTCATTTTTTAATGAGCTTGACACAGAAAAAGAACTATGCTCAGGGCTCCGGGTTCAATCCCCAGATTGTTGTTTCATTTTTTAATGAGCTTTCTACAGAGAGGAAAACTATACTCAAAGCTTTTGTTTCATTTTTTAACGAGCTTGCTATAGAGAAGAAAAACTATGCTCATGACCTTTGTTTCATTTTTTAACGATCTTGCCACAGAAAAGAAAAACTATGCTCATAATATTTGTTTCATTTTTTAACGAGCTTTCCACAGAAAAGAAAAACTATGCTCGTAGACTCTACTTGATCATGACTTCCAAGTGAATAATTCTATGGAAGGATACCATGTCAAGGGACAAAACTCGGTCATGGATTCCAAGATATCTTCACTGGATGGAAGAAAATCACTCTGGAAGGAACAGATGTCGAGGGCCATGACAGGGGTAAGGATATCAGGCTCCAATATCCCTACCAAAGAGATCACCATGTCAACTACCGGATCCAAATCATCGGAAGTTGAAATCATGGGAGACAACGCCACATAATTAACATGTGGCGGGCGCGATATTGTCTGCATATAAGAACCATTTAGGGAGGTAATCCAGTTAGGACCGATGAATGAAAGTTGATCAATAGTCACAATTCTTCCATCGTGAGGGAAAGATATCACACGAAAAAGAGTGGATACAATAGCTTTCATGGCATAGACATAATCCCGCCCAAGGATTAAAGCGAAATCCAAGGGGTCTTGGACCACCATGACATCAATAAAGACAACTTTCCCTCCCAAAGTTACCAGAAACTGAGGAAGGGTCCCTAAAGGTTAACTGGTTCTTCTGTTAAAAGATAACAGATTCTGTGTAACTAGCACAAGTTGAGGACAACCCAAGGCGTGCCAAGCAACAGAGGACAAAATACTAAAGGACGCACCTTCATCTATCAGTGATTGAGGAACGTTCCGACCACAAAACTGTACTATAACCTAGAAAGGGATGTGAGAGGGAAGACGAGGTCCAGTTAGCACACCCCAATAAAAAAGGATGGCCTCATTGCTTGGAGGGGGTTTCGCGGGAGAATGAGGAATGCCCCGCATCACAGTAGATTATGTATCAATGAGAAAAATGTGGGTAGTATCAGGTTTACTCTCTAAAGGGAGAGTAGGATCGATTGATGATGGGATCGGATCAACCACACAAACACTCTTTAGAGGAAGAGTGGGATTGACCGATGAGGGGATTGGATCAACCACTTTGGCACTCTTCGAATGAAGGGTGGGACTGACTTAGGAAGGGACTGGATCAACCACTTTGGAACTCTTCAAAGGACGAGTGGTATCGACTGATGACAGAACCAGATCGACCACTTGGGTTTCATTTTCCAAGGGGAGAATGGGGTCGACGGGTGGAAATGGATCGACCGCTTTGGTGTCACTCTCTAACGGGAGAGTGGGGTCGACCGAGGATGAAAACAGATCGACTGCTTGGGTTACACTCTTTTGATGAACAGTAGGGTTGATCGATGATGGAACCAGATCAACTACGTGGTTTTGTGGTTCAATCGAGGAGGAAACTAGATTGACCACTTGATAAACCAAAGTGATCGGGAATGGAACCAGATTGACCAGTCCATCAAATAACGATTGGTTGGGGGAAAGCTTACGATAACCTTTTGGAAGTTGAAGTTTTTCCTAAAGAGAAGAAGCCTTGTCCATGCGATGACAAAGGTGAGAATAATGATCACCTTTGCATAACATGCAAGGGAATTTGACAGTTGTCTTCTTCTTAGCAACCTTAACGTCACTAGTTGACAGGATATCATCGACATGACCAACAGAGGCCGATGACGTGGAGGACCACATTTCTAAGACCTTGGGAATACCAGGGCAATCCCTCAGACAATGGTCACCCTTACAAAGATTGCAAGGGAATTTAGGTTTTAGATTCTTCATTTTAATCTTGTTGACCTCATCAACACTCCTAGTACTATTAACAGTAACTGGTTGCTTGGATCCAACATCTGATGTTGTTGGAGCCTTGGTATTTTTTGGGCTCTTATTCTTCTTCTCTTTTTTTTTCTTCTACTTCTGATCAGCCTGGCTATTTTCTTTATAGATTTCACTAGGCGAAGAAGGAGAAATGGAAGGAGACTTAATGGTCGAAGAAGGAAAAAATTCGACGTGAGGTTGATGTGTGGGTGGTGTACTAACATCTAAAGTATTAAGTGCAATTGAAACATTGGGAGGATTCACGATCACCGGAGTGGGGAACAACCAAACCGCTAATCTGATGGTGAGTCCCGGAAGACTCAATGTGGAAATATAAAGAGGACCAAAGTTTCCAAAAGAAGGAAAGGTATAAGGTTCCCCAGGAGGAGGGGTTCCTCCATTGGTACTCTCAGGATTTGATGCCATTAACACTGACTCGACCTAAGGTCCACTAAGTAATACAACCAACAAAGGCTATGAATTTGAGAAGAAAACAATCAAACAAAACCTTCCCACAATGAAACCATTAGTTGGTGATGAAATCCAACGTCGCGAGATCAAAATAAGAAGGGACAGGGATAGAGAGGGTGGATCAACTACGTTGGCGACCTACTTAACGGACATATGCCTTGGTGCAATATTTCACACAGTAATTGTGGATTTACCCTCCAAGGAGCCCGAGTGAGTTTGACCAACATTTGTTTCAGGTATAGTGAGACTTCCCTTCACCATCATCTTGTGTGGGACCCTAAATATTATGGCTACTAAGGTCACCAATTCACAGTCAGCCCCTAGGCGAGTACAATCTACAGTCTAGTTGGAACGTATGGGTAGGACAACAATTCCAAAATCAACTCGAGAGTCTCCCACACATAATCATGGGTATACCTTCAAGTGACCCCCAATATATGATTCAACCACTACAAACAGTTGAACCACAGAGGGATAGTCTCCGTAACTCACCTGAATGCAACCTCGTGTGTAACCCCTGTGTGAGAGGGGGATCCCAGCAAGCCTATATGACAATTGGATTTTCTCTCCCTATTGCAAGATTTTAAGTTTGTTTGATATCTTTGGAAAGTTATCCTTTCAATCTACTCCAAAGCCCTACACCTTAAACTAATGTAGGTTTGCTAACAAAGATGTAAAAAGTTTGACAAATTTTAGTTAAGCATTGATTTTAGTGGTTGTTGTTTACTCAGAGGTGTATGAGTGTTAAGACTAATGATATTATGACTCAGTTCCCAAAACATGCATAAGAAATGATAAGCAATCTTTTCTTTCAATGAATGTCTAATTAAGGGAAGGAGAAGGATTTTCCTTTCACTGTCA
>JZKD02S0076211.1:13067-24292 GCA_000966675.3 Picea glauca
AAATTATACAATGGGCAGATTTAATAGGGGTTTAGTGTTTAATAAGTTTTTTATGGACAAGATTAAATATGGCTGGAATATTCTTAGTAGTCACACAAAATAAATGGTTGTGATTTCAATCATTAACTTCCGAGCTATTATAAAGATATCCGTTTTATGTGTTTACTTTTTTACATTTACCTAATCATATTTAAAAATTACTTTAATAGGTAACTGATTGCCACCTAAGTGATTAACAGAAATTAAAATATTAACACCAGGTAAATGAAGCTCAACAATTTATTTGTTAATCAATAATAAAATTTAATATATTCTTTTAAGGATTCTTTTCATGTTATCAGCCTTTTGACGTTGATCAGCCACAATTATGTGACTGTGCTAGTAATATAACATTTAACAAAATATATTTTTACTAATATACATTCAATATTTGTATATTCCAACACAAAAAAACTATGATACACTCACTCAAAGTACACCAAAAGCCAACCAAACCATTCCTTTATTGTATTAATTCATAAACATCTTAAACCTAAATCAGCCATTCTCTCAACAATTTTCCTCCTACCAAACACAAACACATACACATGGTCTGTGAACCAAAAACTAACTAAAGCATCACCTTGATATTCAAAAACTATTTGAAGCTATATCACTCATGTTTTCAAACATTTATGTCCACCGTCATAAAAGGAGAGTGGACTAACTTAGGAGCAATCTTTCCTTCCGAGTTAACCAATTAACGCATCACCTTGATATTCAAAAACTACTTGAAGCTATATCAGTCATGTTTTCAATCATTTATGTCCATGTTCTTTAAAGGGGAGTGGACTAACTCACAAGCAATCTTTCCTTCAGAGTTATTTTTTCTGCAGGTTATCGAGCAGTGCTATTTTAAATTTTTGACCAATCCAGAATTTTGATTAATTTTCTGAGCATCTGGCTTGGTTTAAAATGAGGCAAAATCCCTGAATTAAAGTTCTGAAATGCATGAAACTTTGATCCATATAAAATTCAGGCTACCCCTAAAAATCTGACCAGATTCAAACCCAATTTTTGCTCTAAAAAACGGGTCCGTTTGCCCCAAAATTAACGTAGTCCTGATAATCCAGAGTTAGCTTAGTCCTGATAAAAGCACATACAAAATAAAACACGTACACGTGGTCGGTGTTCCATCATTACTGAATTAAACAATTTCAGTGGAAGGATGAAGAAAATAGACATGATTTCACATGGCAGGAGTATCGTACAGATATAACGTTTTCAGATATAACTTTACAAGAGCCAATGCAGGGCCTATAAAGAAGGAACCAATAAGGAAAGTGTCTTTTAAAGAATGGAGATTATGACTGAACACAAAAAATCACTAAAAGTTGCAGTAATGTTAAAGCGTTAAATCGATCTCTCGGGACAAAATCCCTACTTCCCAAGAAAGATAGAACTATAGAGAAGGAATCGGTAAGGAAGGTATCTTTTAAAGAAAGGAGACTACGACAGAACACAAACAAACAGGCACTAAAAGCTGCAGTAATGTTAAAGCGTTAAATCGATCTCTGACAACAAAATCCCAACTTGTCAAGAAAGTTAGAACTGAAGTGAAGTTCTCACTGCATTAAGAAACTGGCAGCTTATCTGTCTACTGTGACATTAGATGAATTTCTCATTGCATTAGGAAACTGGGAATTGTTCTGTCTGTAGTGTCTTGACATGAGATGCTTATGTACTCCTTCATGAATCGAAAGCAGTGTACTTGCTTTATCGATGGTTTTAAAGATGCATATATACGGAGAAGGGATAATATATCTCAGGCTATAGGCCGAGAACGAAGCAGTATTAATGTAGAGTGAAATCTTACCATAGGACATATGCCAGCGTAGTAATAGATTATAGTACAAGATTGTAACTATATTGTTTCCCTCAGTTGTAATTAGCACAGCCACTAAAGGCTTGTGGTTGATAAGATGAAACGAAGAATATGAAACGGTTGATTGTAATTATGGGGTTGCGTTGTACAAATGTAAATTTAATACTGTAAAATGATAAAAAGTTAATAGTGGAGTAAATTTGTAATTTCAATTAAGTTTGTTAATCATTTGAACGTGGAAATTAGATGGTTACAGTAATTTCTTAATCATATTATATTAAGTAAATGTTAAAAAGTAAACATGTTAACGAAATCTTTTAAAAATGCTAAAAAGTTATGAATATAAGATCTAGTTCATTGATTTGGAAGGACAACTAAAATAATAATAGCATCTTCAATTGATTGATTTGTAAAGACAACTAAAAATATACTAGCATCTTCAATTGATAACCATACCATTGAAACTTATAATTAAAAGATCATTAAATGATTGTCTACTCAAAATTGTAAATAGCTTTTCCAAAACAAAATGAGTTATCATTGAATCTGAAACATCAAAATAGAGATTTCATAATGACTTTCAATGGACAATGCAGTCTTCTAAGGCTGTCGTTTTGTTTAGCAATTTTTTTACATTATATAATTGTACTTTACAATTGACAAATTACTATTTTGTAATAGAAAGTTCTTGGATAAATACTTTCTATAATTAGGCAATTACCATTTTGCAATTGTTTTAACAAATACCTTTTACAAATGAGAATTCTTATATTTGTAATAAAAAAATTAGTTAATATAAATAAATTATGGATTTGAACTTGTGACTTTTTATGACAAAACACATGTTCTTAATCATTAGGCCCACTCAAGTTGTATAAGAGTTACCCTAGTTTCCTAAAGGTGAGAAAGTTGGGAAAGTGGATAAGAGTGTGCAGAACCAGTGGAAGCTTCCCTCAAATTTACAAGAAACTTGAAGTTGGGAGCGACAATAATATATATTAAAAAATATAAAAAATATTTTAGATTACAATGTATAGAGATATTGATACATTTTAAATCTTATTTCAATAATATTGAAGGTCAATCCGATAATGTTTCTCCTATTGCAACAACTATAGTATTGAAATTATTAATTTAATTTGTACCAATAATTATATGAATATATTTAATACAATACTAAAACTTTAATATCCATAAATATTCCATTAGAAAATGTGAAACAAAATTGAAAATGCACATATACAATTTTAACATCTTTTTAAAATTAAACTTTACATATATAAAATCCAAACATCTTTTTAAATTTGAAGCTTTATTCTTTTTTTATTGGAAAAAAAAATAGTAATACTCTTCTAATATGAAAATACAATAAAAGTCAATGATATGGTTGGTTCATATCAACCACAGAGTGGAACAAATGCTTGTCGTGGATAGGGTATTGATTTATTGGACTTTATGTTTAGTTTGGGCTTGAACGAAAACATACATGCATTAAAAAAATTTCATATCCACAGCTATAAAGTGAGTATTATTAAGTTTTTTTACTTAACTAATTTTTGAAATAATATTTACGTGTAGTTTAGTCTTAGTTTTATTGTAATATTTTGAATAAATATAATGAAAACATGTGCAATAAATTATGTATTTGTAATAATGGAATAAATATATTTACATTTTAATTTAATATAATTTTAATTCAAAGTTCTTCATTTAAGAAATTGGTTCTGATCTACCATTTTCTTGATTTTGAAGTTTTCAAAAAGTTCTCAAATTCCCAAAAAAAAATCCAGAACTTGGAGAACTAGTTTCAAAGATATTGGAAATGCGAGGAGCGGTTCCCTACAACTATGATTTATATTAAATTTTAAATTTTATTATTCAATAAATTGTTTCATCCATCTTAATATGGCTCTAAATTATATTTTATAAAATAAAAAATTAAGTAATAATAATAATGTTGAAATTTTATTGATATTTTATTTGTTTTTTAGTAGTTAATGAGTTTGTATGTATTAATCATTGCATCTAGAGTAATTATGTACATCTATATTGTGTTTGTGTTGATAAATTTAAAAAAAAAAAAATCGACTTCTTTCTATTAAAAACAAAAAAAGGTAAAATTATTATAATAAAATAAACTACCATAGATACACTTTAACTTTATAAAGTATTGAGATAGTTCAAACCCCTTTATATGTAAACTTTTTTAAAATCCAAAACATGAAAAACTATCTACACCTTTAGGAATTTGATTATTAATAAATCACATATTAAAATAAATTTAACCATATAAATCTAAATCTATGCTAGTGTGTTTTAGTATAGAAATCAAATTAATTTATTTAAAAATTTAATTTACAATTTATTCAAAAATTATTGAATATTATGATTATTATAATAGATAGTTTATTAGTTGATTTGTAATTAACTATTTATTATAATAATTCTAATATTTAAGAGGATATGAATACATTCAAAACTTATTAAATATTATCATTATTATAATATATAGTTTTATTAGTTGACTTGTAATGCACTATCTATTATAATAATATTTAATAAGTTTTGAATAAATTGTAAATTAAATTTGTATTAGTTGATTTCTAGTTAATGTTAAAATAATTGGTCAAAATCTGACCCCTTCTACAATAATGTGTAAATTGGTAATTGTTTGTGAATTAATTGATTGGGATTTTATATAATTATAAAAAATAAAAAATCATTTAATTAATGTGTAAATTGGTAATTGTTTGTGAATTAATTGATTGGGATTTTATATAATTATAAAAAATAAAAAATAAAATAAAAAATCATTTAATTATATAAAATTGAAATTTATTATCATAAATAAATATAAATTATTTAAAAATATCAACAATTTCATAAGATTTTTCATATTCATACACTCATTTCCAAAATACATTTTTTTTATAAACAATAATAATTACAAAAAATATTCCATGTTTCTTCATTTTTCTATCATCCTTAGTGATTTCATTCTTTTAACATCTTCTTTTGTTATATAATTGTTACGTGTTCTATAATTTTTATATATAGTTACTTTTCTATCTAACTTTTTCCTTATATAAAAGTTACTTTTCTATTAGATGATCTTTGAATATTTTAATTAGTTGAAATAATTGTTRAATAMATTAATGAGTTTAAAAACAAAATTTAATTAAGTATTTTTCATTATTTTATTGATTAAGAAACACCTTTATATAAGTTCATCAAGTCTTTTTCAAAAAAAAAAAAAAACAAATTTTCCAAATATAATAATTAAAATAGTTACTTTTATTTATTCATTAATTTATTTTATAAATATAATTTGTATTTTTTTAATTAAAAAAAATTTAAAAATTCTATTGAAAATATACATAAAATTACATCCATGAATAGGGAAGTAACCTCAATGAATAAGGGAGATCTGCCAAAAAAAATGGAATATTTATTAATTATGAGGCAGAATTTCGTTGGGATTGTTTTTGTGTTGTAAGTGATTTTTCTCTTGGATAGAAATGTATTGTGGCTGTTGATATAATCTTTCCTAGGTAGCTAGTTTGCAGACCTTCTGAGTCAGTGTTCTGAATCTTGGACTCTCCATTACCCCTTCCTGAAGTGGATTGAGTACTTTCCTCAGAGATTGGCTTGGCATGATTTTATCCCTCCCACCCACCTCCATGAGTTAGACCTTGTTATTTTTGTGCTTAACTTATCACTGTTTTGGTTTATGATGAAGCACAAAGGCAGGTATTGTGGGACAGTGATGGATTGGTTTCACTGGTCGTTTGAATACACCTAACATCCAGTCAGCAGGTAAGTACAGGTAAGTAGATAGGCATTTCTCATTCATTGTGTTAGCGTCGGAAGTCACTCCTGGATTGCTTGCAGGAGCAGAGCCCAACGCCCATCATTGTTTATGTCACGATTTGATAAATGGGCGATCAAATGGGTAGAGACTCGAGGAGATATCACTCTAACTTGGGGACTAGATCTAGTACGTAAAGAACAAAGGAGGTCTGGAATCCTAACTTCAACCAGTGGGTCGATTAAAAGATGAGCAGGTGGAAGACTTAGTAAGAAAGGTGAACAAACAGCTCTGGGCAACAGGCTTACAGCGGTTTGTAGGAGAAAAACTATGAATGCGGGATCCTCCTGGTTCAGAGCTTCAAGAAACTGAAGAGAAGACTTGACTGGATCCTCCAATTCCAAGTCATTCAGCGTTAAGTAAAACACAGGAACCGATTAGAGACTCTGTAACCATTCCAGTGATCCATTACAACATCATCCTATAACAGCTATAGCTCGACTGGATCCTCCAATTCCGAGTTGCTCTAACACAGTATAACAAAGATGTAAAGAAACTGGCATTCATAAGGCAAGAAGTCTCCTAAGTCTAGAAATAATCAAAAAACAGTGCTTTATTAAAGTTTTACAACCGGGAGCTCTGCTCAACCATCGATACCCACAAAAATGGCAGAAATGCCTACATATACTTGGAACTGACTCAGGCGTTGAAGGCGCGATCATATCATTAATTCAATGGTTGACATTGCGGAGCTTCTCTGTTAGGCTATGCATGCAGACGTTGGGCAGAAGGCCCATGTAGTCATCTGTAAGACGCGATCTTTGTCAGGAGAAACTGACAACCTGTCTCTGTACACGCTCCTTTCTAACCTTCTATTTAAGGAAGGAGATGATGTATCACCCACCTTCCTCATTTGCATTAATTGATTCATCGGGACCTGAGAGGCTCTGGTCAAATATTCATTTGGGAGATGTGGTAGTCCACCTTTGGTCGTCTGCTGCTTTGCTGGATTTCTGCAGGGGAACTTGGCTGGCCAATGTGGACGGAGCTGACAAGGCTGAGGTGATGGGGCATGATAGACAGGATGTTGGGTGTGCGTGGGCTCTTAGGAGATAGAGGTGTAGATGCGATGTGGCACAAGAAGGTGACGTGGGGACAGCAGAGGATATTCAGTGACCGAACAAGGTGGGAGGCAATAAGCTAAGGCGGAGGTGGCTAAGAGTGTAAGAAAATGAAATGAAGGATACGTGTCATCGGGATCTGAGAGGCAGAATGACAAACATAAACGCCCCTCCCCAGGCCTCCTTCCCGATGACCAGGCGCCAAATCCGTGGGCCCGACTCTGGGCACTATCGAAAATTCGGGGTTCGGAGTTTCAAAGTGCAAGAAATAAGGGGTGCCAGCTTCCCGAAACCCGATATCCGATATGCGATGAGCTCCACCTTTATGAGCTAGCCCCTATCGGCTAGAACACGATCCATATGACCTGTCTTCGTGTGACCGTAGTCGAACCCTCCATCGGAGTTTCGGCGTTCATGATGACGCAATGTTCGTATCCACAGGGCTCACGATTTTCCGATTGTCGATGTGCCTTCCGTGCTAGCCCTGGTCCAAGTGACCGCTACCATACGCCCTCGACCATACTCTCCATCGGGGTTTCGTGGTTTGCGATGTCAACGAGTACGCACCCTCCGAAATCGCGATTCCCCGAAACCCGATGCTCATGGCCGCTGACCTGTCAACGGTCTGTTTCATGTCGCGAAATTCTGCCACCTGTCCTCCATGATTGGCAGTTGTTCCCCGCCGATTGGGAAATCGCGTATCGCGATTCTGCGATGCACAAAAGTCTCGCTCCCAGGATCTCCGATATCCCGATAAAGCCCTCCTATGGAGCTTTCGCCAATGGTGCTAGATGATATTGCTAACAAGAAATATCACTAACATTAGGCTCCATGGGGGATAGAGTCGTCCCTGTGATGCTCTAAGGACTCATTTTGCAGTTCCAGTGCCTTGCTGTTGGGCTATGGAGTCACTTACTAAGCCGAAACAAAAGTAAAAACAAAGAACAAAAAAGACAATATTTACAAACATAGGAGCCACTGGAGGCTCAGACAAAATATTTTTTAAGAAAGTGCCCATTTACTAGGCTGCTGAAAACTTCTTCGCCTTCCAAATCTCGCAACTTGTATGTGTTATTTGAGAAAGTCTCGGAGATTCTGAAAGGCCCAATCCACAGGGCTTCAAATTTGTTGTGTTTGCCCTTATCTTGTTTAGGAGCATCCCATTTCAGCACCAGGTCTCCTATCTAGAACCGCTCCTTCTTGGCCTTCCTATCGAAGACCCACTTGATTTTTTGCTGATGGTCCTGAATTATATCCACTATTTTCTCCCTAGCCTATTGGACCTCTACTAGCTGATTAATCCTTCTGATCATGTCATTGGGCTCTTCTTGATAATCCTGGAAGAATTTTTCTACGGGAATGGCCAGCTGAGAAGGGAAGACGGCTTCGACTTCGTAGACTAACTGGAAAGGGGAGAGACCTATAGATCTCTTTGTAGTCACCCGATCAGCCCATAGGGAGAATTTCAACTTTGAACTCCAAGCCCTTTTGTTGTCTTCCAACAACCTTTTGATGATCCTTATCAGGCTTTTGTTGGAGGATTCCGCTAGACTGTTTCCCTGTGGATAATATGGGGTGGAGTGGATCAATTTGATCCCGAACTGTTCACAGAACTTGGCTAGTGGTTCAGCCCCGAAAGCGGCTGCATTATCAGTGACGATCTTATTTGGGCAGCCGAACCTTGTGATGAGGTCCTCCAAGGATCCAATGATTACCTTGTGGGAAGCACGCCTGGTGGTGATAGCTTCAATCCACTTGGTGAAGAAATCTGTAGCAGTCAGGATCCACCTGTGCTGCCCACTGGAGGCAAGGTGAATTTCTCCAATGAAATCTAGGCCCCACTGCTGGAAAGGCCCTGAAACCACCACCGGATTTAATGGCAGAGACCTGAGTTGTTGCTTTCCTGCAAAATTTTTACATTTCATGCAGGCTTTGACCCTTTTGCAGACATCAGCGAACACGGTAGGCCAGTAGTATCCAGCCCTGAGGATTTTGTGGGTTGTGGCTCTCCAGAAATGGTGCCCTCCACACAGGCCGCTGTGAAATTCAACCACGATCATCTCGGCCTCAGGTGGACTCATGCATTTTAAAAGCACCCCCAGCGGGTCTTTCCAATATAACACTTGATCGATCAGGCAGTACCTAACTGCTTTGAGCTTTAGAGCTCTTGCTTTGCTTCTTTGCAGGCCGTCTGGAGGCCGCAGCTCCTGCAGAAAGTATATTATGTCCTTATACCAAGGACATCGAGCCAATGGGGGCTCCCTTTGATGGTCTACAGCAGGCAGTCGATTTTGCTAAATACCTAAGCATTCGTTGATGAAACCTATCCCCAACGCTTGGCAATTTGCCTCAGCCAACAACTTGGTTAAACCTTGACCTTTGATCAATTTCGTGGGTCTTATTTCCAGGTCGAATTCTAGAATTTTGGCTATCCATTTACTCCTTCTCTCGTCTATGTCGGGCTGAATAAGAATGTCTTTAACAGCAGTCGAGGGGACATAGGCGGTGATCTTTGACTGCAGGATGTAGGTTCTAAAAGCTTTCAGAGCTTTTATTAGAGCATAAGCCTGCTTCTCCATAGAGTCATACCTGACTTCGACATCCCTTAATGCTCGGCTGAAATAAGCAATAGGCTTCTCTAGCCCACTATCATTCGTCTGTAATAGAACAGCAGCCACTGTGTCAGGTGAGGCAAAGGAGAAAATCAGGAAATCCTTTGAGTAGTCAGGACTGATAAGCACAGGAGCTTCAGTCAGGGCCTTCTTGATTTGTTCAAAAGAATGTCGCGATTGAGGGGTCCACCTTACTTCATTCTCTTTCTTCAACATGGTTGTTATAAGCTTTACCCCTTCAGCAAAGTTAGGCACAAACCTCCTCAAAAAATTAATTTTACCGAGGAAAGATTGGACCTCCTTCTTGGACCTCGGAATTGATAAGGCTTGTATCGCCTCAACTCTTTTGGGATCAATTCTGACTCCTTCTGTCGATACTATGTGGCCTAGTAACTTTCCCTCCTGCATGGTGAACAGAGATTTCTTGGGGTTTAATGAAATGCCAAACTTTCTGCATTTTAGGAAAAATTTCCTGAGATGACAGCAGTGCTCTTTATCAGATTTTGAAAACACTGTGATGTCATCCAGATAGATGACCACGAATTTATCCTTTTCCCCGATGAAATCTATATCCATGGCACGCAGGAATGTCGCTCCTTCATTCATTAATCCAAACGGCATCTTGGCATACATGAATGTGCCCCATGGACTGGTGAATGTTGTATTTTCCCTGTCTTCAGGCATAACAGAGCCCTGATTGTAGCCAGAGAAACCATCAATCATGGACATCCTGGAAGCTCCTGTCACCCTCTGCAGTATATGTTCCATCTTCGGCAAGGGGTAGTTATCCTTCCGTGAGCTCCTGTTCAGGTTTCTGAAGTCTACACAGAGTCGGATCTCTCCATTGTTTTTCCTTATTGGCACCAAGTTGGCCACCCACTCTGAATATCTCAGTGGTACAATGATCTGAGCTTGAAGCAGCTTCCTCACTTCCCTCTCCATGATAGGCAGCAGCATGGGATTGATCTATCTCAGCTTCTGCATGAATGGCTTTGCCTCCTCCTTTAATGGAATTTTATTCTCGATGACAGAAATGTCATACGTTTTGAGGTCTTCGTAGGTCCATGCAAACACATCAGCGAATTCCCTCAAAAGTCTAATGTATTCGGACCTCTGCTCCTCTGTCAGACTTCTTGACAATTTGACAAACTTGGGCTCATTCTCGGTCCCAATGTTGCACTGAATAGTACCAATGTCATCCTCCGAGATTTCTCCCTTTAATGATACATCATTTCTATCAAAGAGCCTTTCCAAAGGAACCAGACCCCTTGGGATATGATTGTCGGGCAGCTGTACAATGTCACGCTCTGCAATCTTATCCAGAAAATTACCCCCATCAAGCCTTTCTTCAAAGAGAGAGTCTTGGTCGATATGCATCTCTGAAAATTCTTCGACAGTCTCCAAGAACTTCTTGATTTCGAGATCATCCTCGAATACCTTCCAATGTTTGACATTGTCAGGTATGGAGGGCCTGTATTTTACTTCTACATCATACCTTAGTTTGGGTGGCAAGGGTACCTTGAAAATGCTTGTTGATGTAGCCAAGGAATCTGACACTGTGTTTTCTTCTCTTGGGATGAAAGAAATGTTGAACGCTAAGAAGAAACTATCAATTAGGTCCCATACCTCATTTCTATAACTCCTGAGTCAAGGATGCTTAGCCTGATAGGCGTTTCTAATCTGTTGGACCACCAACTTTGCATCTCCGAACACTGCTACCTCTTGTATTCCCATTTCCCTCTCAGCTCTTAATCCCAAGATAATAGCTTCATACTCTGCCACATTGTTGGTAGCTTCGAATTCTAATTTGTATGACAGAG
>JZKD02S0076211.1:32856-47965 GCA_000966675.3 Picea glauca
ATGTGCATTTAATTCCTTTTGTTTCTAACAAATGCTTGGATCTTATACTTGTCCACTTGACCATGTCTGGGGGAAATGACAGGATGCCCTAGTAAGCTTGTGCCCATAGGTTTTGGTTTTCCACTGGGGGGATTTCTGAAAATTCATCGTCCACTCCTGTCATATTACCACTTTTTCATCTTACTTCCCGCTCATATATCCCATTACATTTTTTCAGGAATTGGGTTGGCCAATCATTTAAGGGTTGCACCTTGCCTTGTGGGAAGAAGGGGCTAAAGGCCCAAAAGGTAAAAGCAAGCTGGCAAAAGATAAAAGCCTAAAAATAAAACCTCGAGATGCTTCGCCCAGGGATCCTCAAGAAAGCAGTAAAAGATTCTCAGCAAGAAACAAGAGGGACCCAATAAAAATAATAAAACAAGACCTAGTCAGAGGATAGGGGGTCTCATCACGAGCCAACCTATTAGGTCTATGGGTGCCTAGCAGTATGACACTACTAGCAGCTGGTCACCATGCTAGGGTAGTGGGTCTTGGTTGCATGTCCAAGAGAAAGGGGGTCTCATCACGAGACAACCTTCTCATTTCTGTGAAAGTACTTGTGGGTAACATTGTCACCACTGGTCACCACCCCAGGGCAGTGTCCCCTGATTAGCTTCTTGAAGAAAAATCAATAAAGAATAAAGAATAAAATGGCATGAAAGGGCTTGGAAACAATTGCATCTAGGACATGTGCACCTCACCTTCTACAAAGGCACCCACAGGTAAGCCCTGCATTCCCCTGTTTTCATTGCACCCCTTATCAGGACATCCATTATCCACCTCACCCACCTACATGACTTGGATTTAATGTCTTCCGGAAACATCCCTTTCCAATGGACACTAGCCCAATAGGACGCCCTGTCACTTTCCCCAAACTTGTATTGCAGACTTATATAATGTCTTTGAGCACTTAACTGGGGTAATAGGGGTTTTATGCACATGTTTAATAATATTGATGATGAGATGTGATTGACATTGCTATGGTCCTTGTGCCTTATGATCCCATGGAGGGCGTAGTTGTTGATGTGCAGGATCATGCCCGACGGACAGGTACCACATTGGACAGGTACACATGGGAATATGATTAGTTCGAACCTCCATGGGGCTGAAGAACCCACTAGATGGATGTTGAGACCCCAGTAGGGGGCAGAGATAGGACATAGGGGTTTTCACCGGAGAGGAGGATGTTTTGCAGAGGCACCCTAGCAGAGCCTAACCTAGGGGGGTTGTGCCCTCTTCATTGGAAAGTTGGCCTTGGAATGCCTAGGACATCACCCAGGAGGTTCATGACATCATCTTTGCTTCATGGACGTTTTGGCAGACAAACAAGGTAGTTTGGCACGTGTGGTAGGTTGGAGAAGCCCAAGAAGGGCTAACGTTTTGCTCCAGGAGGCTGCATTTTCCCTAGAAAGGGATAACGTCACCCTAGAAGGGGCATGACGTCTTGTTTTTTCTTGATTAGGATTTAATTTAAAACATTTAATGTAAAACAGTATGATTTTGGTATTTTGGCCTTGTCAGCGTTTTAATGACCTAAAATGTAATTGGGTCATTGGTACACTATATATTGAGGGTTTTTACTCTCATTTTATCATCATCTTTCACTCACACATTAGTGAGGTCTGAAATTTGCGCCCTTCTTAGGGTTATTGGCTGAAATTGTGAGGCGCACTTGTTGAAGGAAGACTTTTTCTTGGCATTTTGGCATTTCTCTTGGTGGAAGGTGTTACAACTAGGGTTTTGTTACATGGTTGCTTGGTTTATGTAAGTGAATTTCTGCAAACACTTCTTAATTGAATGGTTTTAGTTTCATTTACTTGCATATGTTATTATATTTTTCTGAATCAAACCTTAGGTGACAAGCACTAGTTAATGTCCTTGTCTCATGTCCCCACTAAGATTTTAAGCCATTTGATTTGTTGAAGAAGATAGAGCCTTGCCATAGCAACACTCTATCCATATTCTTCTAGCTAGCCGTTTTTCCTTATTGTTGAGCTAAGAAGGAGAAAATGCACCAAGGCCTAGGGTTTCTACACCTTGGTGAGCCAATTTTCCCTAGGTTTTTCCTAGTGAAGCCTTTCTTTAGCAACACATCACTTACAAACTCTCTTGTCTTAGTTTTATTCAATCATTGTTCAAGCTAGTCATTTTAATCATTGCCATCAAAGCTAAAGAAGGAGGAGAGAGCATTGAGGCCTAGGGTTTCTACACCAAAGTGAGGCTCTCTCCCCTAGGGTTTCATTGTTGAGGCCTTGCTATAGCAACACCTTAACATTTAACCCTCTTGTCTTTAGTTTCATATTTATCACTTAGTCCTCCAGCCTTTGCGTCCTCTTTTGACTCCATATTCCCTAGTAGCGCACTGGTCTAAGACCCTTTGTATTGAGTAATTTGATCAAAAAAAAACTTTCAATACTTTGAAAAAACCCTAACTCTTACTAACCCTATCCTAGACTAATCCTACTAACCCTATTGTTGCCATCACCTTCTTATGCTATAAACACCTATGTGCAGCTTTTGTTTTACTTTTAAAAGCAATTGAATGATTTGTTAAGGCATTTTTTATAACGTATTGATATTATTACATTGAATGCCAAAGTTTACTTCAACATCTATTGAGAAGTGATATTGTAATCATTGTTATTGTACAAACATTGATTTACTTCGTCAATATTATTGCTAAATTGCTTATTTATCAGAAAAGTCATTGATTATATGAAGTACTAACCAGCAAGCAAGCTTGCACATGTAGTTTCTTTGTTGCTTTGTCTCGGGCATGTATTCTTCTTGGTTATTACTTCCGGTTATCTTTATTGGCTATTAAGCCAGACTTTCTGATCAGGTGGTGACTTGTGAGGGGGAATTTTATCACTTAGCCTTTCCAAGCCTTTTTGTCTTCTCAAAACCCCAGGTTACCGGGGACGTCTCCCTTGGGCCTTACCTCCCTAAATAGAAAGAACCTTCCCATTGAGGTGACAGTGGTGGGATTGGTTCAGTTACGCCAGTTTGACCTTCTTACATATGTCTTCTAACTTAACTACAAATTGTGCGATAATAGGCGGCAACATCAAGAACATATGGAACACTGACTGGAATATTGTGGTGAACCAAGCTGGTTCACTATGTAAATATCCAGTATAAATAGGACATTACGCAATAATCAATTTATGCATAGTAAATATATTTAATAATAAATGTATAAGAATATGAATAAGATGATTACAAATGAGGAATGAGGGCTTGTATATATATCCTGCACAGGGGTGCCCTTTCATAAGAGACGTGACCTTTCATATGTCATGTCTCTTCATAATTAATAATTACTTATTACTTCTTTATATTTATTTATATTTACATATTTATATATATATTTATGTTTGTTACACATATCTATAAATCATCATAATTTTTTCTCATCATCATCGTTCACAACATGGAGCTGGAGTAGCATCATCATCCTCATCAACATGAGGCTAAAGTAACATCATCATCATCTTCAACAAGAAGTTGATGTGGCATCATCATCATCTGCATCAACATCAATTATTATAACACTAATGCATCATCATCATCAATAACATCACGAGGTTGATACAACATCAACAACAACATTATCACAACACGAAGGCTGGAGCATCATCAACATTAGCACTAGGCTGGAAATCTTCAGCACGAAGCTGGCATCTCAACAACATCAACATGAAGCTGGAAAATTGAAATCTTCAGCACAATGATGGCATCACAACAGCAACAACAACACGAAGTTGTAAATCTCAACAACATCAACACAAAGCTAGAAATCTCTAGCACGAGGCTGGCATCACAACAACATCAGCGCGAAGCTAAAAATCTTCAGAACGAGGTTGGCATCACATCAACATCAGCACGAAGCTGAAAATTTTTAGCACAAGGCTAGCATCAACATCTTGTGGTACTCTGACAGATCCAAAGGATCTGCCTAGGAATCAAGAGATTCCCTAGAATATAAAATCCTAACAGAGATACCACTACTGACCAAAGATAGCATATATATGCACAAGTACTATGACAACCCGTCCTTACGGACCTTCAGGATATGTTCAGGGATGATCAGTCCTCTAGGATATAAATCCTAACTGAGCTACCCGTTATTGGTCAGGATACCATAGTATCATCAACACTACTCCCCCTTTCGATGGAGGTCCTTTCGAACTATACCAAGATTGTCTCGAAAGTGCTCAAACTTTACACGAGATAGAGGCTTGGTCAACACATCTGCAACATGTTCATCTATGCCAACATATTGGAGCTTTATAGCTCCTCTCTGCATCATATCATGAATGAGGTGATACCATATCTCTATGTGCTTCAACTTATCATGGAACACATCATCTTTATAAAACTATGGTTATCACATAGGATCACGGTGGCTTCCATCTCCAGATCAAATAGATCTATCAACAACATCTGAAACCATATGGCTTCACCACTGGCGGAACATGTTGCAATGTATTCCGCTTTTGCCTTGCTGAGAGCAATACTTGATTGCTTCCTACCCTGCCATGAGATCATGGATGACCCCAAACTGAAACAACATCGTGAATTTCTCTTTCTATCAAAAACACTTCCAACTCAATCTAAATCAATATATCCATACAATCTGAAGTCATGATCTCTAGTATAACAGAGACCAAAATCCAGCATACCCTTAAAGTATCTCATCACATGTTTTGTAACAACAATGTGAACACGTCTGGGTTCTACCAGAAATTGACTCAAGGTGTTCATAGCACAACATATATATGGTCTGGTGTTCGTCAAATACATCAACGATCCAATGATCTATATGTACAGCGTAGCATTAACCAACTCTGACGAAGTATCAACCGAGAGCTTCAACTTTGTTTCCATTGGTGTATACATGGATTTACATTTCAACATGTCAAACCTCTTCATTATTTCAACTGCATACTTTCCTTGGTTAAGGAAGATCTTCTCTGGGTTATGTCAAACTTCAAGACCTAGGAGATAATGCATTAGGTCTTTCATCAAACTTTGTAGCAAGCTTCTTCTTACAATCAATGATGAGATTTTTTTCTCCATTTAGAAATAATTCATCTACATATAACAATAATATAACATGCTCATCATTCATAACCTTGAAGTAAGGTTAGAATCAACTTTACTCTTGGTAAAGCCCAAGCTCGTCTGGAAACTGTCAATTCTTCCATACCAATCTCTAGGAGCTTGCTTCAACACGTACAAAGCTTCCTTCAACCGACAGACATGAGTCTTTTTATCTTCAATCTTCAAATCATATTGTACCATCCTGGTACACTTGCTTCAACTTAAACTTAATGTGCACAATCATGTACTAGCTTTATGTGCTTTCTGCAAAGCACTATCTTTCTCACTGCCTGAGAGTATTTCCTCTCCTATTTATGCAACTGTTCTTCTGGAAGTGGGACTATGCACATGCAGTTTCTTTGAAGTTGAGAATGGATGCTCCATTCTCACTATGATTGCTGAAATCTGAAAATAACTCCTCTTACTTCATCATGACAACAAATTCATCTGAAACTGGGAGTGGCTCGATAATTGATACTGAAGGTAGCCCTTCTTCTTTCATGGAGGTAACTCTATCTTTTATTGTAGTCATGTCTCCATGACCCAACTAAGGTACTGCACCAACTGCCACTCAATTTTAAATATGGGGATTGCTCCCCCCTGCATCTCATACTATATATGAATCATGGTTGTTTTGGTTGTCTTCATGAATACTGGAACTATTTCTTCAATTACTGGAGTAAGTGTCTCGTCATAGTCCTCTCCCTCTTGTTGGGAGAATCCTCTAGACACACATCAAGCTTTGTACATCTGCAACATGCTTAATCTATCAAATCAATCTTGGAAGTCAATACTGACTTTTCTTCTAGTCTCACGAAAAAATCCATATCCTATTCTTTCTGACTGGATTCCTTCTCTGTCATTGAAACAAGAGAATCTTCCCAAGAGATTTCATATCTCCTAGAAGTCTTTGAAGCTACGATCTAGTCTTCTCATGGCATTTGTCTCCCAGTCCTAGAATTTGTCTCTTCATCTGATCCTTTCTGAGATCAAGTTTACTCTCGATTTCTTCTGAGTCTACAAGGACTTCATCATCTCTTATGGGGTATACTTGGTGTTGAGTACCAAATCTAAATATGAAAGGTTGAGTTAGACTTCAAACGATTTCTGCTTCCCGTCAAGATGGCTTCATTATCCTTTGAACAAGTCTACTGTGATTTCTTGTTCTAATGTTCAGTGATCTTTGGAGCCTTTCGCTACTTACAATCAATCTCCATATGAGATACTTTGTATATAAAAAATAGCTTCTTCTTCATCTTCTTTGATACATGAGTGTATATGGTTATGTACATAGTCTGCTTCATGTATCATCTTAATCTGTTGCCTTATTCAACCTTCACTATAGCTTCCTCAGCATTATCACCTGTGACCTGAAACAAGGTCAACAAAACAAGAAGCAAGAATAATACTCTTTTGATAATAGTAAATAAAACAATAGCACGAATAATCATCACAGTGGCTCCTTTAGAGCTATCACTTGTGACCTTGAAACAAAGTTCAAAAGTAAGAAATACAATACGAAATGAGATCAACACTTTTCTAGTGTTGTGATCAAGCATTCCTCCGTGGTAACCTAGGACCAAAACAAGAAGTTTCTCCTAGAGGAGATGTTAGTTGTATCTGGTAAATGATTACATTAAGCATTTATCTCAATATGCTCGCATGCTACCAAGTATAATATTTTTCAATGATTGCTACCTCAACTATAGTGTTTACATGTAAAGGGGTAGTTATCAACTTGTTATGTGCAACTTTGAATCTTATAAACTTAATTAATCAAACCTGGAACCTAGAGTCTTGTCCTCGAGAATGAGTGTGTTGTTTTTCTTTCAAGTCTCTTTCACTCAAAATGAGCAGTGTTTTCTTCAACCTATCTTATGTACTAAGACAATATGCTATCTTGACATAAAGTTGGGTTAGATAATAAACTCTATGATCTCAACTTTAATTCATCTAACACCTTGAATTTAATTTTTTACCAAAGGTTAGTATGATGGTCATAGATTCAACATGCAACCTAGATCAAAATAATGTCATAACAAATAGATGCATATTTGAATAATCAAACCTGGGTTGCATTATTCCTTTGAATGTGTTAGATCTTGAGATCCTTCTCGATCTATGGCAAGAGATCCAATCTCTTGCAAATACCATTTAAATCTTAACAGTGAATACATACCTCTGATAATATTTGCAGGTAGTGGTACCATCTGGTAGCAACAGTAATAATTACCAACTCCTAAAAACTTCAAGGGTGACTGCAACTGATACTTCAATTGCAATTGGTACTGCATCTGATTCTGAAACTGCAACTGCAACGCAACTTAGGGTTTTATGAGGAAACCCTAATTTTTCAAACTTCAAATTTTGAAATTTTGATCTAGGGACTAGATGCATTGGGTTGAGGCGAGTTTGTTGGAGCTGTTAGATTTCAAAATTTTCAAGTTTTTCCCCTTGAAACTTGACCTGCGTAAACCTGGATGGGCACTTCTAGTACTGGTTCTAGTTTCCTGGTACTTATGGTTTTCTGGTACTTTTGGTTCTCTGGTTGTCTGGTACCATTCAAAACTAGGGTCTTACTTTCCGGAGTATCTGACCACTAAAAATGTGCGCTCAAGGTGCCAAAGAGTTCCCTAGGCTAGGGCGCACTTTTCTAGATGGTTTTTAGGCTAATATTTCTCTTCAACAAAAAGCCATAATTTTTGTGTACGACAACACTGACATTTTTCTTTATCTAGTGAAAGATGTTATCTTCATCTTATCTCTGATTCCATGTTAAGTTTTGAGTTATTATTAGGTTTCTTTTCAATTTACTAGATAACAATAACATAGGTAGGATCGCTGAGAGAAACACAATCACAAGATACACAACATTTATCTTGGGAAACCCTCATGGGGGAGAAAACCCAACAAAATTTCTTTAATATAGATAGCCAATACAATGCCAAGACAATAAACCAAAACACTAGAGAATATCCAACACTGAGCAATGCACCTCTCTCTTTATTTTTCTCTCAACTGCAGCTACCAAACTTGCGCACTTGATGAGTGAATGAGTGAGTGAGATAATGAGGCACTAGCTTCCTTTATTTATACTAGTTGGCAGGCGTTGGAAAGGTGTCTCTTCACTAGGCAGGGCCGACTTGTCTTCTTAGTTGTTAAAACCACTTTAATTAGACATGGGGGCCAACTTCTTAATTTGCATAATACAATTAGGGTTTGACCAATCCGCAAAAGGGGATTTAATCAATTACAATGCCCGACATGATCAATCAACAAAAGAGGATTGATCTAATGAATAATGACTCGATAAATAAATAGAATGCTCTTTGCAGTTACAATATTTCAACAGTTTCAACTATCCAAATATTGTGCACTTGCATATTTGAATTTTAACGTATGTTATCTTTATAATTGAACAAATTCTAGTATTGGTTGTTCAAGTTGATTTGACATAACATAGAGCTAAATTGGTTAAGTGTTTTAACACATATCTAGAAGATAAGAGAGCAGATTTCTTCTTGAAATAATATGTTGTAATAAGACATTTTAGATCTATCATGTGCTTAAAAGTGTAACTAAGGGTTGTAGGTTTGTGTATTGAAGTACACTTGAATGGTATTTATTTTCTTGGGTTGCCTTGTGATTTGGGTTGAAGAGAAGAGAAATATCATCGTTAWAAATCCACATTTAAATTCAACCCTAAAGGTGAAATCTCACAAAAAKTAGATCCGAGAATCCTCAAGGTTGAAGTGAAACTTATGAATTTRCAATAAAAATCRARGTCTCGAAATTTCCACATCATATCAAAGCATTTTAGAGATTTCTACAAATCATGRAGAACATAARACTTATGTGGAAAAATTTATYCTCTTTGTTCAAACAATGTGCTTGAAGATATATGGTSAAGTAAATTTGTATCTTATGTTGCTACAATCATTTGGTTGAGCAAATTTGTCTTCTATCACTATAATCATACAAYMRATMTTTTTTTTCAAGGACATGCACTCAAACTCAAATCTAGGCAACATCTTCAACCATATATTCAAAAGATGGATCAACTATGTGAATCTTTRATTTAAACTTTTAATTAATTATAAATTRTTAATTTTAATGGCTATTTTCARTTTATATTTTTTAAATAATTTACTTTTGRAATAAAAATGTATAAACAATGTAGTAATTCAGATAATTATTTCCTCCTAAYATGATGATTTGATCGAGTTATTTCATTCACACAAYTTYATATTTTCTYTATTTTAGGATAATRTAATAAATYTGGTGGTTTCACTTACATCAAAAATCATTTAATCATTGTCCAAWRAGAGTGGATCTAATGGTGRAAAGYGRGRAGTTTTTCACTRTTGARCAAGGTTCAATTCYCATGARGRCCTAGCCCAAAGCCATGRRGGACACCTTGARRTCRCCTAATTAACAAAAACAATCATTTAATCATTAAATATARCATTTAATTTTATARCTAATTAAATTTATTTATAAACATCATTTATCTAATCATTTTAAATTAAATGCACRTTTGAAAAAACAATTTTAAATARCTTGARCTAAAACCACCAATATAAAGAACGATCTATAAGTTKCCATTCATTTTCAATGCTTTCATAATTATTATCTCTGGTTATCCAATGCACACATATCCACCCAAATTAAATCATTATCATTATTAGCATTGGTTGATAACACAACTAATKATCCGACGGCACAAGTGTACATTTTTTATCCATTTTAACTTTTTCTCTTGAACACCAAGTTACAATGCAAAGGCAACCCATACAATGAGTGAAGAAATGSCTCTTTTAGGAATGTTTCAAATAACAAGCTTCATAATCCTATCTCAAACATCAATCTAAAATCGTTGACCATGAAAATATTTTARGGGCAAATATTTGTCATTTAACTATTTTTCCATGTTTTAACCCACAGATATCTGCCAATTTAAAATGAAGCTTTGTCCAAACTTAAAWATAATCACCAATTTAAAATGAATCTTTGTCCAAATTCATATAAATTTTACAGGAGAAAAAATAWTTTTTTTATAAAATATAGAAAAAATAATTTAAAAACTTTAAAAATATAAAAGTTTGGATTAATATTTTAAAATTATAAAAATTCACCTCAAGTTTGTACACATGARAAAAAAATGTGGATCGTGGTTTCTTGGAAGTTTCCCGATCAAAGATATACTTTCTAAATGAATGAAAAGAATTACAATGAATGGAACCCCTTTGTGCCTCCTGTGCCAGAATAATTTTCTGCCATTCTAGCCACTGAAGAATATGTCCCAAGAACTACACTCATTAGGCCKATCAAGATAATAATATTGCAGAGAACAACCTACATCACAAGACAATAATTTAAATAGRATAAACTCAAAGTAATTGAATCTACATAAAGTCTAWCTTCAAAAACAAGRAGTGAATACTAACTTTTGATGTAATTAAAGCTAATTTAATATAATGCATGAGCTTTATGGAGAAATATTGTGTAGAAAGTTTCCTAACGTCCAACATTTCGAGCTTCATTTGTCTCTGACAATGGGTGGAGTGACGTTCCAAAACCTTCTACACAGTATTTCTCCAGAAAGCTCATGCATTATGACTATGATTAACTGTGAAAATCTACACACTCATAATTTAATATATTTATATTAACATAGACCAGATCTATTAAGCATGGAGATGAACCAGAAAAACAATGTATAAACCTTTTGCTGCATAAAAGATCCAAAAGATCCAAGTTAAAATGGATTAAAAAAAGCAAGGTATAAACCTGTTTCTGCTTAAACGATAGGGAAGTAAAAGGGTGCCTTGAATGGATAAGTGAGGCAGTAGATTTTGTACATGTAATAAGATCAGCTAAKAAATCTGTTGACTTTCTAGCAAACTTAGCAGTACAAGAGGAAATAAGGAGACAAAAAACTTGGTCTTCCCATKATCTCAAAGAAGAGGGGTAGTAGCAGGGAAAGATTMAAAAACCTTTATACAAATMTTTAATTTATTAACCCTGTAAATAGATTGTTTTCCATTCYTTGGAGWTTKCCTTTCTTTAGACTTTTGGTTAGTATCAGRAACTKTACAGGATGAGGATGAGGTTGAGGTTGGAGGCAAGTTTCAGGTGTTTGGCAGAAAAGATACCCCTCRGTCCTAGCATCTTAGCTGAAGAAAGTTCGTATTACTCATTGCAGTGCCTCTTGGCATGTTTCTAAAAGCACTTTAAAAAMACAATATCAGAGAATCATAGGCTTTTATTCGATTTTTTGGGTGGRACTTCTTTGGAAATGCCACCCCATAAAATAATCATGCACTCAAATTTCAAAGGTGGCGGAAGATTTCCATACAATATTGCATCAGTGACCACTTTGAGGCGTCTGATGGGAATGGCCACCATGATCGAGTTTGTAAATTTTCAACCCAAATGAAAGAAGGTAGAAGAATCAACCACAGAAACGGGAGCCAATCTACGATTTTAACTCAACAAGATCAGTACTAAGAAAAAAAATTGAGTGGTCTAGAAGCCAATTCACAAGATTCCATGCAGGAAGTGCAATTAAATTGCTAGCTTTTGGCCAGAAGAATGAGCAGTATGGAACGGGACATTTCATCCATCAGGGGAGGAGTCTTTTGGAATCCAGAGAAGGTCTCAGGCATGGACCGCATGACAGCAAGGGATTTAAAATCTTACTGGAAGACAAGATTCTAGGCTTGGTCATCATCAAAGAGGAACCTTGCCACCCTAACCAGAAAGGAAGAACAGTCAAAAAACCAATAAAAGTTGAGGCTCTGTTCTCTTCGTTTAAAAGTATAAAACAAATTAAGAATGTTATCTTTTTTTGAACAAATACTTCTTAGAATATACAGAAAAAGACACATACAAATACAAAGAAGAGTTCACCTACCTTAGGATGCTCAGAAGTTCATAATGTCTTGAACTAGTTAAGTTCTTGTAGACAAAATACTTCATCTCACTAGTAATCTAGTCCAAGGCACAGGGTTTTTTGTTGATGATGATGATGTTTAGAAAATGTCCAGTAATCTGAACTCCCTCGGATTTTGTATAATATGTACTTTCCAAACCCTTGCAGAAAGTCTTTTTTCCCAGAAAGTAATTTAAGGGAAAGGCCTATAGGGAAACCCTTCAATGTAATTTCTAATGTTTGGAAAAACTAAAGATTACAATTCAGTAAGGACTAGACTTACCTGGATTTTAGTTGCATTCTTGCCCCTTATTCGTAAGAAACAAACGCATGGCATTATCACAGCCTGTTGACAAAACCCTTTAACAAATTAACGAAATACATTCACAATTTTAAGCATAGCTAATCCAATTATAAAAGCGAGGATAAACATAAGATAATCAATAACTATCATATTTATAAGCTGATATAGAATGAAATGAATCCTTACCAACAGCATACTTAGGACAGAACCAATCAAGGCCATCATTAGCCCTACAGCATACCATATAAATGTCATCACAATACAGATTTTGAGTTCATATTTCTACAAAATAAAATGCTTTAGTATCCCCTTACATTAAGCAAAGGGGAACATCTATTATATAATAACCTCAAATACTTGATGACTCAGCATCATGAGCTTGCTGAAGTTCAGATATAGATACAAAGTCAACCATGATGACAAGATTTATTTTGAATGACATCATTAGCATGTTTTCTTACGTACTCATATAGGATATAAGAATGGTTACCCTTTTCATACAGGTAAAGAACTAGACTTGAAATATTTATAGGAGTTATATCAGCCTATTTTAGAGCATCTACTGAAATGTAAAATTGTTTAGATCAATTCAGTCTTTCACAACAAATTTGAAAGAGCTTTGAACCTAGATATACTAAAACTCGAGAAATTCAATGGACAGCTATGTCTCCTTTTAAATCTGTAGTGTGTGTTAACTAAGATGTTTCTATGCTCTTGCATCATGCTACTTTTTTGTAGAACCCGATTATCTATTCACGTTTGTAGCCTCTAAAGAGCTATTAGGACTAGTATGACTAGTTGCGCACTTTTTCATGAGCTGCCCTCCTTGAAGTTGCGCACCTCTCCTTTGGGGCACTTCAAGTTTGGGTTGTAAGTTGTGTGTTGGTGGTGAATGCATATTTGAGCTCTTTCCTTTTCCTTATCTGCAAAATCCATTAATTGGTTAGTTCAATCATTGCTTCACTAGTGTAATATATCTAACTAGTGCTTATTTCATTTCATTTGTTAGTAATTGTATCTTTGTATATTGTTGTAACATTTAGCTATTCTTCATTTGTTGATAATTGTTATAATTCTTTTGTATCTCATCTAATTGTAAAGTTATTCTTTGATTTGTATTTAGATTTTTGTTGTAACTTAATTGACCCCATTTCCCAACCTTAGGCACTAGTCATAGTTGACTTAGGGAAAGGGTTTCTTTTCATTAAAGGTTTGCATTGCATTGTTGCCTCTCCTATAGGCTAGTTTCCCACTACCTTTAAAAAACTAAAATTAACTCCTAGAATTCATCTAATAATTCACATAGTAACTAGGTTCTATCCCCCTTGGCTTCCCTAGGAGTGAGCCTAGATGGAAGAAATCCAAATCGAGGTGATAGTGAGTTTGGATTTAGGTATTGTGCCTCCAAGGACACACTAACTGGATTAAGACTTTTCCACATTTGCAAGTGTGTATAAGGATGACAACAAGCCTCTACCCATTCCAGAGCAAGAATGGGAGAGCATTTCTATGGATTTCATTACAAGCCTTCCTCGAGTGCAGGGCAAGGACTGTATATTTGTGGTGGTCGACAGGCTGAGCAAATTTGCACATTTCTTTGCCATACCCACGGACTACAAGGCCATACAGGTAGCAAAGTTGTTTTTCAGAGAGGTATTATGGTTGCACGGTTTACCCAGGCAAATAGTCTATGATAGAGATGGGCGCTTCATCAGCGCGTTTTGGTAGGAGCTTTTTCGATTGGAAGGCACAAATCTAGCTACGAGTACCAGTTACCACCCATAGAAAAATGGACAAACATAGATCGTCAACAAATGGGTGGAGGGGTATCTAAGGAACTATGTGGAAGGGCAGCAGTGGCGCACATGGGTGAGCATTGCTACAACACGACTTACCATATGTCTATCAGGATGTCACCATTTAGAGCATTGTATGGATACGATGCACCCTCTTTTGTGGAGACCGTGTTTGTGGATAGCAGGGTACCAGGGGCCAAAGACTGGGTGGAGGAGAGTTAGAGGATTCTGCAGGTATTGAGGGAAAACTTGCAAACAGCTCAGAACCAGCAGAAGATCTATGCAGATAAGCAGAGTCGAGCGCAGTTTTGAGGTAGGGGATTTGGTTTTTCTACGATTACAACCATACAGAAAATCCTCCTTGAAGAGGAGCGAAGCAGAGAAGTTGAAGCCAAAATTTTCTGAGCCATACAGAGTCATCGGGAGGGTAGGCGAGGTGGCATACGAGCTAGAGCTACTGGAGGGTAGCAAGATTCATAACGTCTTTCATGTTTCTTGCCTTAAAAAGGCATTGGGACAGCAAGTCATCATTTTAGAGGAGTTTCCACCCTTGGATGAGGAGGGCCAGTTGGAGCTAGTGCTGGAGGAGGTGCTCGAGCGGAGAGAGTGCAGGTTGAGGAGCAGGGTCATCAAGGAGTGTTTGGTTAGATGGAGGGGTCTTCCAATGGAGGATGCCACATGGGAGGGAGAGCATATTTTGTAGCACCCGGGATTAATGTTGCTTGAGGACAAGCAATCTCAGGAAGGGAGGACTATGATGTCCCATTCCCAAGAGTAGGCCAGCAGGGAGTGACTTAGTAGTCTATTTGTTCCCGTAGACTATGTTGGATCATGTTGTCATTGATGCCAATGGTTTGATTGATTGATGTCAAGTGATTGATTGATGTCAAAGGATTGATTGATTGATGATTGATGTAATATAATATGTATTGT
>JZKD02S0076211.1:89235-99416 GCA_000966675.3 Picea glauca
GACTTTGTAGGAATGGCTTCAACCCATTTTGTAAAGTAATCTGTTGTTGTGATAACCCATGAATAACCATTACTCGAATTATCATTAAACTTCCCGATGAAGTCCAAACCCCACTACTGAAAAGGTGCTTCAACCACCACTGGTTGCAAAGGGAGTGCTGCTAACTTCTACTTTCCTATGAAAAGCTGACATGGCTCACATTTCCGAACAAACTGATGAACATCTAAAAACACTGTGGGGCCAATAATATCCTGCTCTGAGAATCTTGTGGGTAGTAGTTTTAGCAGCAAAATGTCCACCACAAAACCCTCCATGGAATTCATCCATTAGTTTCTTTGACTCAACGTCATCCACACATCTAAGGATAACCCCATCAGGATTTTTCCATCCTAATCCATCTCTAATAAGGACATACTTAGAAGATTTTAACCTTAAAGCCCTTTTCTTGTGTCCCACTAGATGGCTTGGACAAGTTAGATTCTTAAAATAAAAGATAATATCTGTGTACCACTCAACTTGTTCAAGTTTCAATAAGTTAGGATGCCACTCTTCATTATTAATTTGGTAAACCATATCCAAGGCCCTCTCATTACTTTATGTCAACATTTTGGCTAGGCCTTGACCCTTAATCAATTTTGTAGGTTTGATTTCCAAATCATATTCTTGGATCTTAGCAATCCACCTACCCCTTGAGCCTAATCCTTCCACTTGAGATAAAACATCTTTAACCGCACAATTAGGAACGTAACCAATCACCTTGGAATATCCGATGAAGACTCTGAAATGTTTGAGTGATTTGACTAAAGCATAAGCCTGTTTCTCAAACATGGGATACTTTAATTCTGAATTTTGCAAGGCCCTACTCATATATGCAATGGGTTGATCATGGCCTTGATCATTTTTCTGAAGCAACACACCAACAATAGTGTCTTCAGAAGCAAAGGAGAAAATCTGAAAATCCTTATTGTAGTTAGAGATAACAAGGACAGGAGCTTCACATATTGCAGTCTTTATACTCTCAAAAGATCTTTTACTTTCATCATTCCATTCAAATTTTACATCCTTCTATTCAAATTTTACATCCTTCTTAAGTAGCTTATATATAGGTTTCATGATTTCAGCATAGTTAGGAATGAACCTATGGACAAAATTAGTTTGTCCTAAGAAGGATTGGAGAGCTTTCTTTGACATAGGAAAAGGAACTTTACTGATGGCTTCAACTCTCTTTAGGTCTAACTTGACCCCATCTTTTGTGATTATGTGGCCCAATAATTTTCCTTCAGTCACCCCAAAGACTAACTTAGCAGGATTTAGAGAAATTCCAAATTCTCTACATCTGTCCAAAACTTGCCTAAGGTGGTTAATGTGAGTTTTCCCATCCTTAGAAAAGACTGTTAAATCATCTTGATATATTTCAATCAATTTACCAATCAACCCCCGAAAGGAAAAATCCATAGCTCACTGAAAAGTAGCTCCTGCATTTAATAAACCAAATGGCATTCTGAGATATTCAAAAGTTCCCCATGGAGTAGTAAAAGTTGTCTTATGCCTATCCTCTGTTTTAAGTCTGATCTGATTATAACCCGAGAAACCATCAAGCATGGAAATCATTCCTGATCCTGTAACCCGTTGAAGTAAATTTTCCATCTTGGGAAGAGGGTAGTTGTCTTTTGTGCAAGCAATGTTTAAATACCTGAAGTCAATACATATCCGAATCTTTCCATTCTTCTTCCTAGCAACAACCAAGTTTGAGCACCATGAAGAATGTCTAGTTTGAGCAATGATTCCGGCCTCTAACATTTTCTGTAACTCCTATTGGACCAAAGGAGCTAACTTGGGGTTTACCTGTCTCAACTTTTGTCTAAAGGGCTTAGTTTCTTCCTTGAGAGGAATCACATGTTGAATCACATCCTCCCTATAGACTTTGAGCCCATCATAACTGAAAGCCAAGACATCCCTATATTCTTTCAATAACTCGACAATTTCAATCCTTTCTTCTATAGGGGTAGTCTTGCCTATCTTTACTATCCTAGGCTCTTCATTTATTCCAATATTAATCTCCAAGTGATCACACAGCTTTTTCTTTGATTCTTGTTTTCACCTTATCATCATTTCCTGTGTAATTACAACCCTCCTCTTTAATGCTGATGTTCAAATCTGAAAATTCATGCATGTGAGTCAAAAATTTAATCACTTGTTTGTCATCATCAAAAACCTGTCAATGATCCACATTATTAGGAACTGAGGGCCGAAAAATTACTTCCACTGAAATGTTCTCATCAATCAAACCATCTAGAAGTTGAAGTGTGGAAGCAGCTACTGCAAGCTCGACTACTTTTGAATTATGTTCTCTAGGAATAGCAATTAAGTTGAAAGCATCTAGATCATTGATTAAGTCCCAAATTGCATTCCTATACCCTTTTAATCGTTTTGACTTGCAAACAAATTTATTCTTTAACTGTTGTATGACCAAGTCTGAATCCCCCTTAATATTTAGACATTTCACACCTCTATCCTTGCAGAGTTCCAAACCAAGGAGTAAAGCCTCATACTCAGCCACATTATTTGTTGCATCAAACTCCAATCTATAAGCAAATTTCAACACTTCACCATTTGGAGTTTGAAGCACAATTCCAGCACCTTTTCCTGCTCGAGAAAAAGCACCATCAAAATTCAAGTACCACAGTTTGTCTAATTCATTAGCTTGAACTGTTTGTTCAAAAGGCACAATAGAATTAGACAAGATGGCATAGTTACCAAGACCCTCATCAGTCCACTTTAACTCATTCTTGGGATTTTTGGGATCTTCAACATGATACTTCCTATACACTTCCCTATTCAACTTAAAAGTGCTTCCATTTGGGGTAGGGAGAGTAGCATAAGATAAATCCATTTGTAGATTACCACCCAAATTTGCAGTTGCCTTTCTATTCAACAACATTCCCCAAACATGTGGGACATCAATTACCACAATATGCATCTCAAACATGATATCCGGAAATGCTGCTAAGTGTACTTGCAAACCTTTAATCAATCCATGCACTTCAATCGTTTGACTATCCAAGGCACAAATGATGGTAAGGTCTTGATATTCTTAAGTTTAACTGTTCCATCACCTTCTTAGTAATAACATTTGAGCTTGCTCCTGAATCTAGCATGCAATTGTGTAAAACTTTGTCATTCACAAGTAGAGAAAGGTAGAAAGGCAAATTCTTTTCATTTTTCCTATCCCAATTCTATAAAATTACTGGTGCATCCTAGTAAGCCACGGCTGGTTGCTTCTCAACACTCTTAGGAGGTTCATCTATGGCTTTAAGTAGCTTCTCCCTTTGTGAAGGGATCTTCATAATTTATGATACTGGAACCAACATCTTTGCATTACTCAACCAACCACCTAAGTCAATAATTAAATCTATATTAATAGGCACACTAGACTTAGGGGAAGATACCTTGGGAAAACTGGTTTGACCTTTATCTTGACTTTTATTTCCATTCCTATGGTATGTAATGCCTCTATACTTAGCCATTTCTGCAACCTGTTGAGGTGTGGGCTTTGGCCCATACTTTTCTGTAGCTTTATCAATATTACCATTCATGAAGTTTCCACTACTTCCATGATCATTGAAATCCATCCAATCATACATGCCACCATAGTATCTTCCACCACACATATTTATTTGTTCGTCTCCTTGATTTCCATAATCATTTTCACATTCTTCAAGGAAAACTAAACAAGTTGATTCCTCATGAAACTCACCACAAGGCCTACAATAAGGTATAGAGCGATGTTCTACCAAGTTGGTGGATTCAAAAGAATTAGGTGGCCTTTGATCATTTTGAGGAGGTCTTCTTGGCCACTTGTCATTTGGCTTGTGTTGTTGTCTATTATTTTGGGACCTCTCCATAGTGATCAATCTATTTTGCAAAGCATTGATTTGATTGGCATGGTTTAATTCCATTTTCTTAATTAACTGAGTCAATTCTTTAATATCATTACTTGATGATCCTTGACCCTCATCCTCCTTCTTTTTTTCATCATTAACCTTTGAAGAAGAACCTCTATTGAAACCAGGAATGTTGGATTTCCTAGCCTCAAGCATATTTTGCTCAATTTTTATAGCTATAGCTTGTGCTGCTTCCAAATTTTGAGGATCCTTATCCCTTAAGGCATACCTCATTTCTCCTTCAAATGCCTCAACATAATAAATCAGGATTGCAAGATCTTAAGGCTTTTTACCACATGATTAAACTTAGTGTTAAATTCTAACACCGTTTCATTTTCTTTCTTATGGCTAGTGGTAAGGGAAGCAAGTTGAAACCTATGTTCCTTCTGATCACCCCATCTCTTCTTAAATTCATCAATAATTGAATTAAAGGTGTTGAACTTATTTGCAGAAAAATCTGAGAACCAATCAGTAGCATCTCCTTCTAAAGAAAAGGCAAACAAGGTCATCTTCACATCTTCTTCGTTATGACCTCGACAATACTTATCCACACACCTGTGAAAGCTTGAGATGTAAGAGTTGGCACTTATAGCATTGTTCCCATGGAAGATAGGCAACTTATCAATAGCTTTCTCGAGAACATCGTGAGGGGCACCTTGGATTGTTGCAAAGTTCAAAGGACTCAAAAAGGTACTCATCGTGACATTAGGAGTATTAGTGGGATTATTAACAGTTGGTTGATTATTAGTTTGGAACAAGAATTGGATATCAGTGAGTGCTTCTTCCCCAAGACTTTCAAGTAGTCTTCTAGGAGCAAGGCGGTTTAGTCTCCTCCTATAAACCTTTTCGGGTTCGGGAAAAAAGTAAACCACTCCTTGTGAAGTGCTCCTAATAGTATACTTGCTAGATTTTTTCAATGGAGTCGCCACTTGGAAAGGAATCACACAAAGCTAACCAATGCAAGTTCAAAGAATTTTAAGGCCTAAAAATTTTATTATTTAGTTCTTTAAGAATCAAGTTAAAATCGTTTTGACCAAGGATAAAAGACTTATCCCCGGCAACGGCGCCAAAGATGTTGTCGTCCTTATACACACTTGTGAACAGGAGCTAAGTCCGGCTCACTTAGTGTGTCCTTGGAGGCACAATGCCTAGGTTCACAGCCCACGCTGTCACTTTGACCGAAACTTCTTTCCTCTAGGCTCACTCCTAAGGAAGCCAAAGGGGGTAGTCCCTAGTTACTAGATAAGATTTAGCGTTGAGTTCTAGGAGTTGATTTTAGTTTCTTAAGGTTAGAGGGAGTCTATCCTATGATGCTAAGGCAACAATGCAAGATGCAAGGGTTAGCATGTGAAGCAAGCCTTTCCCTAGGTCAACTAAGACTAGTGCCTAAGGTTGGGCAAAGGGTCAACTATATGTTAGGGTGTTTTGTTACAATAGAATTACAAGTTACTTACAAAAGAATGATTAAATCCAACGAATACTAGATACAAGTAAAAGACACAATGATACAATAAAGCAAGCTAACCACCTTTTAAATGTATGTGCAGGTTATAAGAAGATTAAAGCATTGGCATCATCAACACATCAAGTTCATCATTAACACATTTACAAGGATACTTTAGAAGATCTAGAAATTAAAGCACAAGTATTCCATAATGATCAAGATATTCAATAAACCATAAAGTACTATTAGATGATTAAGTCCAAGGTTTATTAAGTGATTAAGGGTTCTTAAGATTGAAAAGTTTTAATTACCCTTATTAAGTGTTTCACCGAAGCCTCCTCCCCCTATTGCCAAATGGTTGTTGGATGCTCAAGATAGTATGGCAACGAGGCCAACCCTAGCTGTCATAGTCAGCCCGAAAGATTGAGTTTTTACGGAAAAGACACTCCTTTGAGCTGTGAGACCATCCCCGGCCTATCACCTTTCGTTGCCCTCCTCAATCCCCGTTTTAGATGGTGAAGATGGTGGTCTAAGGTACCCTATTAAGTCTATTAAATTAATGTATCAATTAGGTAGACTTTTAGGTGTATTTTAGAGAGTTTTGATGATTTTAAGGTGCCTTAAAAGTGTGATTTATTGCCTTGGCCGAAACTCACTTCAGCTTATATGTGTGTTACTTAAGCTTATAAAGTAAAGAGCATCAACACATGTAAAGCACTAGAAGATGGCTGAAATAAGATTTAGTTGATCACATGCACTAGATCATTAACATGTAAAGCTTGCTATGTATGAAACCAAATCACAAGGGCAAGAACAACTTGCCAACAAGATAAGAAAGACTAACACACTTATCTTATATTGATTAAGAGCATTAAGATCCAAGCATTAAGTGTGAGAAAGAAGGGAAGATTTAAGCATTGCCTACACTATCAACTTATCCAAAGAGCATTACTTCAAGTGTGTCGGCAAATGGCCTTAAGATATTGTAGCATGAAAAGGAAACCACTCACCTAACTATTGAAGCATTAAACGTTCAAAGTATTAGATTTAARCATGTAAAAGAAAGATCAATCTTTAAGAAGCTTAAGCATGCAAGTAAATCTAGTTAAGTTAATTATGCCCAATAGGCTTAAACTAAGGATTAGTATGTGTGAGATCTAGATCTAGTGTATTTTAAACCATTAAGCATTAGAGATGAATAACACATATTAAAACCCTAGCCCTACCTCTTGGGGTATTCCTCTCCCAATAGATAGGCAATTATTAAACTTGTTTTATTTAAAAAGAACTTGAGAAGAGGAGATAGGAAAGCAGCATTCCTTAGATAGAGACAAGCTAAGGAAAGAAGCAAGAAAACCAATCAAGAAAACCACTAAGCCCACGTCCCAGGTTTGGGAGATGTCCAACATCTACCAAACCCCACATCCTAGCTCAAGAAGTGCCAAAAATTGGAAGAAATGCAAGATCTACACTAGGCCCAAGCTACCCCAAGGCTCACACGTGGGAGGAGGTCGTACCACTCCTTCTCCCACACCGATGAGCCACTAAATCAGCAAGAAGAGAAGAATATCTATGCACAAGAAGTCCTAGAAAATGAGGGAGAGGGTTGAGAAATAGCTACCAACTTGTAGGAGGGTCTTAGAGTGTTGTGTGGACGTTTTTTGGGTAGCCAAACCCCTTCAACCAGATCTGAAACCTGCAAAATCCAGCAAGGTATCCTTGCTGGAAATGCTACACACAACAATACAATTGAAGAAAAACTTTTGCCTTTTAGGAAAAAAAAATTTCTATGATTTTTTTATGAAAAATATAGATTTAGATTACCAAATCACTATGCTAAGCTAGATGAAATACATATGGATGAACAACAATAAGAGAAAAGTAATAGATAGAGAAAGGAAGGAGTTTATATGTGTCTTAAGGGAAGACTCTTCCTTGAGGCACACCTAATAAGACCCTTGAAGCCAAACCTACAAGATCTAATACAATGGCACGCATACAATAGACAATATGGATGATTGAGCTAATAAAGTGAAATACTTGCACCCTATCTAGCTAATCAACATATATAGATCTACAAGACTACTCTTTGCAAGATCTACTCAAATAAAATACTTTACCTAAGATCCATCTATGCAACCATCATATCAAACCAAAACAAATTTACCTCATGTGTTGTAAGAACCCAAACACTTGTAGCTCTTCCAAAAATCCTCCAAAGTTTCTGCTTTATTATTACTCAAGAAAAGTCTTGGAGAAATACTTGCTCCAAAACCCTAGGATCCCAAGAATGGAAAAGATGGAACAAGAAGAGAGAGAGAGAGAGTGGAAAATCAAGTAGCATAACATTAGCTCAAGATATGGTGAGTTGGGAGTGAGAAAAGAGATCTATTTATACTTGGAGAGGCAAACCTACCTCTCTTGGATCAATGCCAAGTGTCCACCACCAAGCAAAAGAGGAGATCCCAAGGGTAGGGCGCACCATCCAGGGTTTGAGAAGTAGATCTAGGGTGTAGATGAGTGTGGGGATGTTGGGATCAAGAAAATAGCAAGTGGGAGGCTATGTGATACGTGCCAAGGGAGAGGAGAGGCCCCAATTAAATTAAAAATGATTTTCTAGAAGATCTTCTAGAAGGGGGGCGTAACTTTTGGGGATTGGGCAATGAATGGAGGGTGAGAGATGAGGGAAAGGATGTGGGGATGAGCTAGGAAGTGATGTGGAGGCCTAGGAGAGGCAAACCACATGTGAGAGGGGCCCCTCACACATCAAACTTAAGTCACAACATTGCATCACTAAAGGAGGGCGTCAATCCACCTAGGGGGTGTAACCTTTTGAGTGATGTGAGGGGGTGAGGGTAAGAAAGGTTAAATCAAGGTTGAGTGGGTAGGAAAGGTTTAGGGAGTCTGTCTCTAACTTTTAACATCCTTCTAACTCGTTATTACAATTTTACATTTTTGCCATGTTTGGACTTTAGCAATTAAAATTGTTGTTTTTGACTGACTGACACTCCGGGTGGACAAACCCATAGCAAAAGTTGTCCAACTGAGCTGAAACTTGATCCAAGGGTGTAGGGGGTGCTATTCCATTTCTTTTTAGCACAAATACCCCTATCAAAAACCCAAAGACCTAGTTTTTACAATTTTTGCTCAAAAATAATTAATTATTTAAATAATTAAACCTCCAAACTTAGGGAAATTTAATTAAAAATTACTTAATTAAAAAAACTATTTTAGACTGGACGAAATTCCGCGAAACTTTCTAAGATGTCTTGCATGGTCATTTACAATGATTCCTAATAATAGTTACCAAAAGATAAACCCACTGGAACGCCGTTCATCACTTTGGAGGAATTATTACAAGTGTGAGGGAAATCAATAAGGCTAAAAAGCCCAATTGATAACCTGAGGATAAAAAACCCTCGGTGAAAGGAACTCTCCCAGTGAACCGATCCCAAGGTAACTGACATAGACATGATCCAATCAGACCTATTACATTATTGACCCATGAAGGGGTGTGGAAATTCCAGTTACAAAAATAAGTGATGGGGCCAAAAAGGCCCTGTAGATCTTCGACAAATGAGCATCTGATGATGCATCTCTTCATGGCACATGGAGTTGACCACCTATGTTGGAGAGGCGGTCAACAAGAAGCATTATATGCCTTGTGTGTATTCTTTTTCACATTCAGAATACCCACCTTACCTAAGTAACACCTTTTTGAGGGTAAATAGTGATTGTTTAATCACTTAAAACCACTTTCTCTCAAAAATGTCAAATAAAAGACAAATAAAAGGAAAAATCAGCAATCCTTAAATCAAGGAAACATGTTTGGGACAAGTTTTCCTTGTATCTCTAGTCTTATTGAGTGAAGGCGAGTTGTCTCAAGTGGAAGGAGACTTGATTGGAAATGAGTTGTCATGAGTTGGACATGTGAAGAAGGAAAGGCACACTTTATTATTTGGTCACGCTTTTTCTCTTTGGAAACATCATCCTCATCCTTGGGTTGATTCGCCCTTCTAGATGGGAAACATATCCTTTCACATTTGGGGAAGGAAACATCTCTCCCATGATTTAGAAACATCATGCTTTCATGCTTAAGATGACTCGCCCTTGTTCTTGGGAAACATCATGCTTTCATGCTTGAGTTAACACGCCTTTCTTCTTGGGAAACATCACACCCTCTCAAGATATATAAGAAAGGAGACCCCCCTCCTTAGAACTAGCTGGAGCTTGGGGAAAGAACTTGATGCTATTGTAATGTTGTTATGTATACTCTTTCAAGAATAAATAAAGAAGACTTTGGAAGTCAAATGGTGTATGGTGCTACATGCGTGGATGTTTGATGTTCATTGACTAATTATTTGAGCTAACCGTAGATTAGTTTCCTTTGCTTTCTCTCTTGTTTAATTGGCCCTTGAGTAATGTATCTCTTTAACTTGTTTGTTATTTAGATTTCATTATTCTTCATACATGCGGTTAAATATTTGTATGTTAACTTTGTTTAGTGGCATACTATCTAGATTTCATGTGTAGGGATTTCCATATTTAACAAGTTCATTGGCAAGTGTGGCTAAGTCTTTCAGGTTCTCAAGCTTGAAGACATGGAGCATTTGAGTGCAATCCTCCACAAACTTCAAGCCTTTGCAGGAACATAATCCCTCTACCTTCCACCAAGAGACCCTGTTGTCGCCCTTATGCACACTTGCAGACGTGAGCTAAGTCTCGCTCACTTAGTGTGCCCTCGGAGACACAATGTCTAAGTTCTTGCCCACACTGTCACCTTGACAAGAACT
>JZKD02S0076211.1:108733-133125 GCA_000966675.3 Picea glauca
AACTCAATGGGAAATGAACATCTATGGTGAAAACAATGAAAGCAAATGTTGAAAAGAAAATTCTGAAGGATACATACAATTAGTATATATAGTTCCAGAATGGATAAATTTTCCTGCAGGTATGTACTGTGAAGTGCTGAACATATACATCGAGAACCCCTATGAAAGGAACATAACAGATCCGAGGTGAAAACCAGTCTCAATGTTTCAGAGAAAACATACCAAGAATATATCTATATATATATATATATATATATAGGTTACACACACACACACACAAATAACACTCAATTGGGTACATTCACTAGCAGGTTCAAGGCGCTAAATACACACATGACTCCATTAGAAAGGAACTCATAAGATCTAAGAAGACAACAAGTGAAAACAATTTCTTAAGAAACAAATTACTTAGTAAGAATACGCAAAGACATGCAAGGACTTGCACACACAAAGATATAAAGTCCCCAATTTGACACACTCCCTTGCATGTATGAGCCACTCCACATATAAAACATAACTCCATGAGAATGGAATCCGAGAGGTCTGAGCTGAAAACAAGTGCATGTCGTTTCCTAAGTGTGAAAGTGTGTGTGTGAGGCCCTGTTATCAACCAAACTAGCACTTGTGCAAAGCCTTCACAAGGTGCTTGTAAAGTGTAACATATGAAAGTAATTGCCACTGTCACCTAAGCAAGTACTTCCCTTGTTTTAGTGAAGGATAAAGATCCAACACAAGGGAGGCTTCCCTAGCAACCTCAAGGGATCCTATAGCAAGCTAAAGGCAAGTCTACAGGCCCCTATCTTGGTTACCTGATTAACTAGGTCAAGGGCAAGGTAAGGGTGAATTAGATAAAACAAGTTGATTGTGCATGTGTGAGAGGTGCTAATAAGACAATCAATGATATTTATTAAGCTAAGAAATTAAATTAAATGCCCCAAAACACTACCTATCGAAAGAAAAATCAAAACTGTAAATAAACTTGAATGATAGATAAGATACTTGAGCATGTAACAAGTTTATGACAGCAGCAACAAATCAGTCAACTCTAAAATCAGCAATAAGACTATGGAAAGTATGCCAAATGCCAAGTAAAAGACTTATAAACCATCAACCAATGATTGCTTGAAAGAAATAACTTTAAACTATGTTGATTAGATGCATTATGACAATCCCTAATGGCTGAAAATGCAATCATTGCAGCAACAATGATGTTAGATGATGAATCTATGTTAAGATGCAAGACGTTTGATCCAGGTGGATATCGGTGGCCACCCACCTTTTCCAGCTGGCTCAAAACAGCTTTCTAACAATTTTGGTAATTTACTATTTTTAGCAGTTTTTCGGGTCCTGAACTTCCGGAGCCGTTTTAAGGCCCCATTATGAAATTTTGGGCAACACTTGTAGTCCTCGGATATATCTTTCCAACGGGCTATTGTACGCCTAAAATTGAGATCGTATGCAAAAGTTACGACCCCGGGAAGTTGATGTACTGACTTACCCAAATGGGGCCCACATGACTTTTGGCGCTTCATCTCCTAGGGTTAGGTTTTTGGATGTCTAGGGTTTTTGACACTCCTGTTTATTGTAAAAAGGATTTCAAAGACTCATTGTGATCATCTTCTTGCAAATGAGCGCAACCGTCACATCTCTTCTCAGAGATAAGCCGCCACCATTCCAGCAAGCTTGTTTTCCGCTACATTTTATAGTTTCAGCTTATTTCCTTATTGAATAGAAAACCAGTTTTACTGCATCTCTGTTATTTTGTGTTAAGCATCTGTTAATAATCCATAGTCATTTCATTCTGCTCATAAAATCCGGATCAACATTAGACTAAGAATGACAATAAATGAAAATGAAAATGAAAAGGTTCTAAACTAACACAAAGCGTTGAGAGAAAAGGGGGTTTTTAACTAGGGTTTTATCACTTGCAACAAGAAGACTAGTGTCATTTTCAATACTTGGGCATATGGAGTCAATGCAACAGACTCCAATGGAGACTAAAAGCAAGAGAAGACTTGAAGATCAAAACCCTAGGATGTATACCATCATAAGCCTAGGCTTAACCTTCTAGGAAACAAACCCTAAAGTTTATACAATCATAAACCCTAGCTGTCATCCTACTTCTTCTATAGTGTCTAACAAGAAATCAAATGGAGATAAGTCAAACCCTAGGGTTTATACAATTATAAACCCTAGATTTTAACTAATAAGGACAAGGTTAGTTGGATGTACAATCACAATCCCTAACTTGACCTTAAATGCTTCAACAAAATTAAGATGGACAAAACAAGGAAAGGGGATGAACAATTACAATCCTTCCTTAGGGTTTGTAACAAAATCATTCAAAGAAACAAGATAACATGCAATGTATCAACCATTTGATAAAGAATTCACCAAGATATACCAAGAACAAACACTTAAACTTGGAAATAACACTTACTATGCCAAGTCGATATGCATGAGGAAACCCTAATTTCATGGGTCATCCACCAAATCAAGAAAAAACATCCACAAGACTAGTCTCCAAGAGGTGCAACAAGTACTCCATAATGAAAAAGAAGAGAAGAAAGCTATAGAAGTGATTCTCCACAAGTGTGATTTATGATTTGACATTGAGGAAGTGCTAGCCTTCTTATATGAGGCAAACCTAGCGCTATAAACCCTCAAAGCCCCTAAAAACATAAAATATCCATGATACAAGTTGGATAGGTCGATGATGACACCCAAAATAGCCTCCAACATAAAGATAACATAAAAATAGACCAAAAAGTTCCCTCAAAAAGAGACACGTGTGGGTGTAAGAGCCTCCAAAAGCCATGACATCATCATCCAAGGGGTAAAGGTGCCTCCAAAGGCCACCTCTCTCCATGAGAAGGTGCAATCATTTTCAAGGGTCACATCTCTCACTCCAAAAGGCATGTCTCATCACCATCAAGTGCCAACTCATCATCAAAGAAGACATCCACATGCTAGGTTAGCCCACCAAGCATCAAAACTATGATGACATCCTCACAGCTGCAACGTCCAAGGGCTAGGGCATGATGTCATAGGTGAAAAGGCTCCATAAAATCTCTCAAGAGGTGTAACATCATCTCCAAGTGCAACATCATCCAATAAAATCCTAAAATGCTTAGGGGTGCACTGTCCAACCTGTGGAGATTTCTTCCCTCTCAATGGTGTATCATGTTATATGTGCAACGTCTAGGCTTATATGTCCATCATCCAAGGTTCAGGAGGTGTGTGAAGGTGTCCTGGGGCATGTCCAATCATCATATGGCCCAACGCTCAGCATCAAGTGTGCAATGTCCTCTGTATGGTGCACAATGTCCTGGGTGTCATCATGAAAACGTCCTCTAAAGGACCATGTCAAGGTGCATCATGATCAAACAAGGCCCACATAATCAAGTAAAACCAACAACTACAAGATACCATAGCCATTAGAATCATACAAAGTAAGCCACCACTTAATACAAAATCCACATAAGCAATCCACATTAGGTATCTTCTTCAAACTTCACATTAGCTCAAGACTTTATGCAATTTGCCAAGTTTAGGTATGGGAGGACCGTTAAAAGACCCTATTAGGTGTGGTAGTACCCAGGTAGAGACATAGTTTCTAGAAAACCCATCAAAGTGTAAGTATAGTGAATGAAGTAGCATGGGGTTTACTTCGTGGTGACGGAGTCATTGACATGCAAGGTATTGTGCTTTGTCCATCTCTATGAGTGCCTTTGTAGAGGGAGCGTTTGCTTCTTGAGATACCCTTTCCTTGACAGTGTGTATATTACAAACCCCTTTCTTTCCTTTTGATATTATTTAGTTGCTATTGCAAGTCCCCTTTTCAGGTTTCAAGTATTCATTATTTTTCTTACTGGGATTAAGTCCTTTTAATTGATATACATTCAGTGCATTCATAATGAGGGGGTAGATATCAAGTTGCCTTTGGCTTTTGAATTGGTCATTTATTATCCTATATTTCTTCTTTCTTTTTTCTTCTATATCATGCTTTGTCTTTTATTCATTTTTTCTAGCAATTGCATCAACCTTGACATTCTATCGCTTCTTCTCATAGGAGAATGAACCACAGGCCTTTTTGGTGTACATGTAACAGTTATTACCAAAAGATTAGTACATTGCGGAAGGCCCGAGGATAAAAAGTGTTAAGTATGAAAGGGAGTGGTACCCCTATCAAGGCCTCCCAGTAGTACCCATGTTCACCAAGAGTGACAACACTGGACTAAGACACAAATGATGGCCACCAAGGTGAAACAAGGAAAAAAGCATAACTTCCAAGCTCATGATCCATTATTTGAATTCAACCCATGATCCTCACCTAAATTCCTAATGCATTAAATGTGACACTTTATATGAAACAAGTACTAGTGTACCTCATGTGTGTTGGACCACCATCATCAAATGGATCATGTTGATTAAGTGCAATGAGTTGAGTTGGATGAGGGGGGAGGCATCCAATCGTCTGTGGAGAATATTAATCATAATAATCATCGAGATCATTGTCTTCATTGTGATCTGTGAGACATGATCTCCTCTAGTTACCCCTAGGTGAGAGGGGGTAATAGGCCCAAAATTAGGGATAGTGGTTGTGATCAACAAACAACTATGTTAGGGTTGGAGGCATTGCCAATCTTCATGTCTAATAATCGGACTTGTTTCCCATGGCTTCTTGGTGTAGTGCAACAACCTATAGATCTCTTCTATTGTTCTCATCTTTTGTCTAGAGAGTTGTACTTCATTTTCTGTTGGTTTTTACATTTCATTTCTCTCTATTTTGCAAGATTTTTGAGCTAGGCAGTGGCAGCCCTAGGAAGGATATCTAGCTCTCAAATAATATGGCATCATTTGGAATGAAGGATGGGAAGCCTACGGTGCAGCCTCAAACTTCTCACACTAAATAGCTAGTTGCCTAATGAATAAGAAAAGAAGGAGAAAGTTAGCTCCATCTCCAAAATGTAATGGTGTCTTTGAAGTTGCAAATTTACCAGTCCTTGTACTGAATCCAGATCCACTGGAAAGCCACATCAATGACTCGCTAAAATCGACTTTAATTTATCCGACCATAGGCATTTGTATTGCAGCATATACTATAGCAAAGTGATTAAATCAAAAGTAAAAAATACAAGATAGCATGGTCGTCATACTTCTTCAACAAGGATCTTTTTTTGTCCTCTTAAATCTTCTCAAACACTAAGGACAGGAATCTAGCTTTCGAGGAAGGTCCATAGATGACGAGGAGAGTTGGTCTATTCATGAAGCTATGGAATCTAGATTTTGATCTGTTTCAGGAGTCTCCCTCTGTCATAGTATGGGTAAGACTTCCAAGCCTATCCATGGAGTTCTGACACGACTCTATTTTTAAACAGATGGAAAACCTGGTGTGATCTTATATAATGCCTTCAAAGATCAATACACAACATACTAACCTAGCATATGCAAGATTGTGGGTAGATATTAACCTTATCAAGCCACTTCCATCTTCAATCAATTTGAAGCTAATGGATTAAACCTTGGAGCAACATTTAGAAAACAAGAATATTCCTTTTATTTTGTAGGATCTAGTCCAACCCAAGCCATTTGGCCCAAATGTATCCTCATAGAGAGAAGCAAAAGGAGAATGTGGAACCAAGCAATCCTCATAAGCAATCTTCCAACCAGCTGAATCAAGGAGACTTCTTTGGATTGGCAAGAAGTCAAGAATAAGGCTTCAAAAAAAGAGAAGAAGAAGTGAGCTCACAACTTAATGCAATAAATCCAAATTATTTTGAAGTCCATGAGGAACTTGTTACACCCTATATCCTTTGTAGTGTATCCTACAATTTTTCATGAGATGTGACCACTCTGATGAGCCCAAAGTGTGATGATTTTCTTTGTATGTGGCCATGATGTGATTATTTGATGTACAAGTGTTGGTTAGTGGTTGCCCAAATCCCTTTAGATGGATGGTCATGACATATCCTTGTAGTCCCCATTCTCAGGGTGCTTGGTTTCATTGCTCCGGTCGACTATCCCTTGGAGGTGGTAACTCCCTCTAAGTCAAGAATTTATGTCCTGGGTAGATATGCAACCATTCTGACGTGGATCTACTAGGATACATGATTTATGGGGCCCTAACCATTCGCTTATTCTTTTTCTATGTAAAAGGTGATTGCGCTTTGTAAGGGTTGTCACATCCATGGTTTAGCACACCTACTTTGCCCCACATGGACCCTCTCTTTCTTATGTATGTACCACACTTTGGTCATGGGCCCTTGGAGATGATTCTGCACATGATTATCCAATTTCACATTTCTCGAGGCATATAACGAATTTCGAGGCACTGGTCACACTCTCCAAGGCACAGACAATCTACTTACATCCACGTGGACACCCTCTACACTTGCCATGTATTAGATGCTAGAATGTCCCCCTCCTTTAGCACTTTTTTAAAGTGTTTTTGCTCACTAAAGAGGGCCAATCTCACTTGGGGCACTTTATGATAGCCATGGGGTTTTATTTGAGCCACTTGGATGATGTGGAGGTCATTTAAGTGACTTTAAACTTTGAGGAGGTGACATGGCACTCACCCTTAATGATGTGGATGGACTTTAGACCACTTCTTTCATGACTTTTGATGAGGGTTAACCCGTTCATTTTGACGTCATTCTTATTGTTGGGAGTTTTATGACCCATTTTTTGACTCAAAGGGTCACTCCCATGCTTCATGAAGGTGCCTTGACCTTACATATGGACACGGTCATGCTTTGGAGACATATTTCAAGGATTTATGGATATTATTTGAGCATTTTTTTAGCACATTTTGTGGAGGTCGTTGCCCTTTGAGATCATTCTCCACATTTTCATGAGGACGTTCCACTTTGAGGAGAGGAACATTGGATTTTTACTTGCTTGGGAGGCTACCCCACCTGGTTTTGAACCCTCCAAATTACTCTTTTAATAAGATAAGATAAGATAATTTTATTAACATCCAAGAATGACCACAAAAGTAGGTCAATGGGACTGAAGATTACAACAAGTGTGAGTACAATAAAATAAAGGAAGCCTAAAGTGGTACAGCCTCAACATGTATATAAACGTGACAAAAGTACAGTGATCCAAAATATAAGTGAGTATGTCCAGCACAAAAATATGTCAAGAGAGAAAGAGAGAGCGGGAGAGAGGTATGGCGATGAAGTTGTCAAGATTTCCCTAGTCTAATGGCCGAGGGCGAGGGGGGCGAGCTAGGCACCAGCTCGTTGTTGGAGACCTTAGGGACTGTCGGGGGAACGTTGTCCTCAGAGAGCAAATCGACCCCATTTTGTGGAATGTTCCTCTCGCATGAGAGTTTTATGCATATGTAGCATTTTTTAATTGTAATTTGACTTCGTCTCCAAGTTGTGTGGATGACAAGTCACTTTTTCTTGATTCCTTAACCTAATTTTAAGAAATAAAGAATGAGAAGTTGTGAGCCTCATCTATAAATAAAGGCACTCCTCTCATTCCAAATTTTTGTGAATTGTTGGAGATCATTATTGGAGCCATTTAATAAAGATCTTTACTTGGTGTTTTCTTGGTGTCAATTCTTGGAGCTCTATCTTTCTTGGTTATTCTTCTTAGTATTTTTAAAGGCTATTATGAAATGATTCAAGATTCTACATAAACTAGCAAGATCGATCCATTGAGGAGTTATCAACTACTTGGAGGGAGGATATCTAGGGTTTGTATATCTTCCTTCTTCCCTAAAATGATTTGGTAAGTGCTTATCTCTTGTCTTGATTAGTTCTATATTCCTTGGAAAGGGTTTTAAGTACTCTTTTCAAGGTTTTTGTTGATCTTGCTGGTGAAGACTATTCCCTTGGGGAAACCCTTCTTGTAGGACCTTGGCTTTCATGGTTTGTCTTGATTAGACAACAGACTATTAGCCATGTGGCCCTAGTCTCATTCTAATCCATAAACGTGGATAACCAATTCTTAGAGGGGCATACTTCTTGACCCCATAAACCCTAAGTGGAGACAAGGCATTGAGCTTAACTCCAACAACAAACCATTAACAATTCTTTTATTTTCATGTCATATAAATACAAAAACCGTAAAAAAATATTTTTTTCATTGTTTAAAGTAAAGTTAACAATTTATTTTCATTTTGAAGACATTTTCATCCATGGGTTTATGCTTCATTGTTTATTTATAACCCTAAGAAGGTAAATCAACCCCATTGGCATTGTGCTTCAGGCTTGTATCTAATGTTTTGTGGCTGATTTAAGGTGTTTACTAATTCTGGAAATTAAATTACAACAATAAAAATTAGAATTGGTGGAACCCTAAAGCTAGGGTTTAACCCTAAAATGTGCATTCTAACCCTACCCTAGCTTATATTTCACTTGTGGATTGTTTATAAAGCATATCAAACACATTCTAATGGTGAAATTCATCTCCTAAGTGATTCATTGCAGTTATATTTCATTTTGGATATTTTTGGTGAAACCCTGGGGGATTCACCATCTAGTTTTGCAAGTTTTAGCTAATTTCATTGTTATTATTCATTTGTACTTGAATTTAATCATTGTTGGGCTATTTTTTCATATTTTATTCATTTCCCTAGCTAAAGTACTGAAGGTTCATCATTCTAAGTGCTTTTAGGCACTCTTGGGGTACTTTTTCTCACCCAAAATTTGCATTTTCTGTGTTTTTTATCATATATCAGATTCTGGAATTGTTGGACAACAGAAAGCTAGTCCATTTTATAGCATACAATCAAGGTATAACTCAGGTATATCATTCATTCTTGATTTGTGTAATTAGATCTCATTCTTGAGCAGTTAAAGGTACTTTTCTCTTCATCTAAAAAGTGACTTCTTGGTGCTGATTTATACTTCTGTTGTAGCATACTAATTTCAGATCTCAGCATTCATATAATTAGCTCCTAACCTTCATTATATTTCAGTAGTTATTGCCCTAACCCTTGGTTAAATATTTATTCTTAAGGCATTTGGCTACTAAGGCATTGGTCTATTTAACATATATTGAGGTGTGTAGTTGGAAGTGACTTGCACTATACAGGTTGTTTTTAAGGATTGGGATAGCCCCCATGGCTTCAAGGAGTTGGCCTAAAGTTAAGGGGAGATTGTGCTAAGATGACAGTTGTGCATTTCCCATGTTGTGCTTATTCCCAAGAGCACTGCTAGTTTGGGCAGTAACAAAGCCCGAGTCAGACGAAGGCAAGAACAAAGTGGTCATTTGAGAAGCTGTCAATGGAGGGGAGAACGTCATACAGAAGCCAACCTTAGAGGCAACATAATCTCAAGGTCCAAACTTTGATCAGCAAATCCTCTCGCAACTTAAAGAATCCTTAAAACAAGCTCATGCTTCATCCTGTTAGAAGATGACTTCAATGAAGCAGAATCAAAATCACCCCTCCTCAAGATCAGGAAATCCAAGATAGCTGTTGTGCTGAAGGAGGTATCTCCAGCACCCAGAGACCAAAGAAAAACTTGGAATCAAAACCTTGCTCGGCCCTCTTGCATTCAGGACCTCTCCAAAGGAAAAAAAAAAATAGAATAGAATTTTATAAATAGTCAACAAGCCCACCTGGACGATGGGGCAGAACAGCTCATATCCTATGGCAACATTTCTTCTACAAAATGAGAGGAGAAAACAGAAATCTGTCTCAAAGGCAACATCCAATATGTGGATATTGGGAAGTATTGCGTTACTCATCTGGATTTGACNAGAATTGGTGGAACCCTAAAGCTAGGGTTTAACCCTAAAATGTGCATTCTAACCCTACCCTAGCTTATATTTCACTTGTGGATTGTTTATAAAGCATATCAAACACATTCTAATGGTGAAATTCATCTCCTAAGTGATTCATTGCAGTTATATTTCATTTTGGATATTTTTGGTGAAACCCTGGGGGATTCACCATCTAGTTTTGCAAGTTTTAGCTAATTTCATTGTTATTATTCATTTGTACTTGAATTTAATCATTGTTGGGCTATTTTTTCATATTTTATTCATTTCCCTAGCTAAAGTACTGAAGGTTCATCATTCTAAGTGCTTTTAGGCACTCTTGGGGTACTTTTTCTCACCCAAAATTTGCATTTTCTGTGTTTTTTATCATATATCAGATTCTGGAATTGTTGGACAACAGAAAGCTAGTCCATTTTATAGCATACAATCAAGGTATAACTCAGGTATATCATTCATTCTTGATTTGTGTAATTAGATCTCATTCTTGAGCAGTTAAAGGTACTTTTCTCTTCATCTAAAAAGTGACTTCTTGGTGCTGATTTATACTTCTGTTGTAGCATACTAATTTCAGATCTCAGCATTCATATAATTAGCTCCTAACCTTCATTATATTTCAGTAGTTATTGCCCTAACCCTTGGTTAAATATTTATTCTTAAGGCATTTGGCTACTAAGGCATTGGTCTATTTAACATATATTGAGGTGTGTAGTTGGAAGTGACTTGCACTATACAGGTTGTTTTTAAGGATTGGGATAGCCCCCATGGCTTCAAGGAGTTGGCCTAAAGTTAAGGGGAGATTGTGCTAAGATGACAGTTGTGCATTTCCCATGTTGTGCTTATTCCCAAGAGCACTGCTAGTTTGGGCAGTAACAAAGCCCGAGTCAGACGAAGGCAAGAACAAAGTGGTCATTTGAGAAGCTGTCAATGGAGGGGAGAACGTCATACAGAAGCCAACCTTAGAGGCAACATAATCTCAAGGTCCCAACTTTGATCAGCAAATCCTCTCGCAACTTAAAGCATCCTTAAAACAACCTCATGCTTCATCCTGTTAGAAGATGACTTCAATGAAGCAGAATCAAAATCACCCCTCCTCAAGATCAGGAAATCTAAGATAGCTGTTATGCTGAAGGAGGTATCTCCAGCACCCAGAGACCAAAGAAAAACTTGGAATCAAAACCTTGCTCGGCCCTCTTGCATTCAGGACCTCTCCAAAGGAAAAAAAAATAGAATAGAATTTTATTAATAGTCAACAAGCCCACCTGGACTATGGGGCAGAACAGCTCATATCCTATGGCAACATTTCTTCTACAAAATGAGAGGAGAAAACAGAAATCTGTCTCAAAGGCAACATCCCATATGTGGATATTGGGAAGTATTGCGTTACTCATCTGGATTTGACCCTCAAAGGTGGGTCATCTGCTACAGTTGGGTTGGCTTAGCAACTTGTCTCCGATGCGCATTATCCTCGCCGCTCTCTTTTAGGCCACTTCTCAGTAGACTTAGTGGCGCAAACCCAATAGATGCGAAATTGAGAGCTGTTTCATAATTCTTTTACTTTTTATAACTGAATCAGATGTAGAGCTCTGATCTCTGATCAACCATAGCCATTGTACATTCCATGAGAGCTTTTGACAGCCTTTGTCGTATATAGCAAGACTGGGTATAGTGGCTTGTTGGAACTTTTTAGCAGAATGATTTGGAGAGTTCCCTGAGTTACTAGGACTACTATGAGCAAAACAGTAAATGGATTATTTATCATGATCAACAATTCATAAGTCGATAGAATTCATTAGTGGGTGGTGCAAACCTCAGTAATTAGATAGCTTGTCATGATCAAAAACTGATAAGTGGGGGGTGCAAACCTCCCTCCCAAACAACAGTGAGAACGTGGGTGCGAAAGTGGAGTTATATTTGAGCCCTTCGCCAACTCAACTTTTTATTGGGGATCCTATGCTAGACATAACACCTTCAGAAAGAAACCCATAAAGATTTCAGGCGAAACAAGTGAATATTGTTTTCTATGAAGAAAATTTGCAAGGCTGTACACTCGAGACGTAGATTCCCCAGATGGACAAAGTCACTCGCAGGTGTGAGAGATGTTAATCATATATACACATCAGGACAAACCCATAAGATCTGACATGAAAACAAATGCATGTTGCATTACATATACTTGAGCAAAAGGGGGTATGCACAGTTAATATATACCAAACCTGTAACTCTGAGGCCATTCTGTGGACTGGAAGGAACGCCGAGAAGAATTGTTATGTGGAAACGCATCCTCCTTTTCCACATTGAGCCACTCTTCATCATCATTTTCATGGATTCGGTCGTCCTCATTCTGCTCTTCAATGCCTTTTTCACTCCCTTCATCACCACTATCAACAAACAATTCAACAGTGGACTTGACTGGTTCCATTGATGAAATGGGTATCCGAAGGCAATCTCTTTGTATATTCAGCTGTCAGCCTGTGTGCATTGTGCATATGCATTGGTTTATTAATAGATATTAACAGGAATATGTACAAGGTGGCAAGGCGAGAATATTGGAGAGGCTTCTAGCATACACAAAAACTCAAATAACCTCTCGAGATAAGAGTCTCACCAGAATCAATGCCTTTCTGGAAATTTCCATTTTGATTGGTTGGGCCAGTTCCACTTCACAATACCTACATAGTGACGACGTCATATGTATATATTTGGAAAAAATCACTAATGATGTGGGTATAGACGTCATATGGGAAAAATAATTAAGGACGTTGGCATAGTGTGAACTCCTTGGGTTTTGGTTAACCAATTTTTGTGGATGTAAATATTTATAAAAAAAATTAATTTGGTTATGAGTTTTATTTAGATTAGTTTAAAAGTGTTATTTTTGAAAATAAATTATATATTTTTGGATCAATTTTACTTTAAAAAGTTAACAGAATTTTTGGAATTGCAAATATCAATTTTTGAGATTGGGTAATTGAGGATTATGGTAATGATTGCAAAAAAAAATCTAAAAATTAGAATGTTTAAACTTCTCTATTTTAGTTCACTAATAATATAAGATATTTTATGGAGAATAAATTCATTAAATTAAGTTGATAAGTGGATAAATTTAAATTTATTAGTAATTTTGTTAAGAGTTATAAATTTGATTAATAAAATTTTTGATATTATAAATTTGTTTTAAAAGTTTTGGTTAATTTTAAAAAATTTGTCTTTAAAAGTTTTGGTTCATTTTAAAATTATGTTAGTAGATAAAATCTCAAAAAATTAAGTTTGTCTATTTATTAACTCACTCTTTAATTAATTTCATTACAAATTTATTTCTCTTTTATTTGCAATGCTAATAAGAATTCATAAAAGTCCCCGAGGTGTAGGACAGTCGGTGATGGAGTGTGTTGTTAAGCCACTCCGTGATGTTAAAGTCACCGGTTAGAAACCTGCGGAGACAAAAAAAAAAAATCCAACCATGTTAAGGGTTGGTGTGGCTCAATGTTTGTGATAAGGCTAGAAGGGTACTCCAACTAGTTATCCATTAACATGGTTAAATGTTTTTTGAAAAGGTTGGTATTATAACAAATATTTTGAAATTGTGATTTGATATGGGTATACATACGATATTAAAATATTAAAATATTGGTTAAGAAATATAAAAAAAAAAAGTTAGAAATTATAAACCCTAAGTATGATGTGTTGTCCTCTAATAAAAAATTGTCAATATCAATTCTAAAAATCTTATTTTAATATTTGGGTTAAAATTTTATATAAAAATTAATAAATATTTTTTAAGATTATAAGTTATTTTAATGTTTTAGTTAAAAATATATATATATATATATATAAAAAGGGGTGGCAGGTGCAAAGATCATTTGTGATCCCAAAGGGAAATTAAGAAAACACTTTCAAATAGGGTTTGGGTAGAGCATCAAACAATCAAGCAGAGGCATTGGCCCTATTTCAGGAAGTGAGATTTCTCAATGAAAATTATATTAAAAGTCTCATTGTAATTGGGGATTTAGCATTATTTATCAAATTAATGCTTAGAGCCTCATCTCCAAGTGATGGAAAGATTATAAGAATTATTAAGCGAATAAAAAAAAAAGTTGCTAGGTTTGAAAGTGTTGAATACTATCATATTTTAAGGGAGATCAACCAAAAGGTAGACCATTTAGCGAATAGGGCTACTCAAATGGATTGTGGTGCCTTCAGATGAAAAAGTGAGGTTTCATCCTCCCCCGTATATTAAGTTATAACCCAAATTCATGAATTAGAGTTGCATGAGAGACAAATTGCACATTAACTAGCAAGGGTGAGTTATTTGGGTGTGTAAGTTTTCACAGTTAGTCATTGTTACCACCCAAACTATGCGTAATGATGAAAGCCCTAATCCACAAGGTACAGTCCAAGAGCAACCTCCAGGAAGGTCACCATTGTCACCTCAACAACCTATCCTTTGCAGCTTTAGGTCGGCTCTCCTCTAGATCAAGGGGGGTATTCCCTACTAGGATTACTAAGACCAAGCAATGAAGCACAAGGTGAAGTTGAGAGTAGCCTTAGTAAAATGAGGTTTGTAGTTCTTAGGGTTTTCAGAAAAGTGATGGAAATACATCAAGAGATCAATGCCAAGTCCAATTAGGTAAATGGATTCAAGGTGAATTAGATGGTAAATGAGGTCAAGAAGAAAATCCTTCGGGGAGTTGGCTTATTTCTTTAAAGGATTAAGGTTTAATATTAACACCAAGAGGTAGAGTAATCCCTCACCCAATCAATATCAATAATGGATTCAAGGTCTACAAGAAGGGTTTCCTAAAGGGAATAGCCTTCACCCTCCAAAATAAACTATGGCTTGATGAAATTATTTAACACTTTAGCCAATGAACCATAAGGAAAAACATAGCATTGTATCAAGAACTCACCAAATCAACAAGAAAGATTAAGGACAAACCCTAAACTTCTTCCTCCACATGATAAATGTATCCCTCTATGGATCGATCTTGAAAGGCTTTGTAGAAGACTTAAGAAAAATCCACCATCAATCTTCATGCACAAAAATAAAACCAAGTAGGAAAATCTTCAATAGTTGACAATATTCATTGACAAAGAAAGAACCCTTAACACTGCAAATGCTCCAAGAAAGATATATTGGCTAGGCTCCAAAAAGAGAGAGCTCCAAATAATCCAACCATGAGTACAAATGAGGAATTGCTCCTTTATTTATAGAGTGGGGCCTAATTTCCTCTGACAATAAAATAATAATATATCGTGTGCTTCCTTAGATTTAGGCTAAGAAAAACAAAACTACAACTAAGTAATCTAAAACAACAACAAAATAAAAGTGGTCAAGCCACATTTACAATGCACAAGATGAAATAAAGCCCCCAAAGGAGGGTGTATGATACACTCAAGGTGCCATGTATAGCCTCCAAAGGCTCTCCAACATGTGTATATGCTCCACGAACCTCTCCAACATGTAAGTCAACCCCATAAAGTTGTCTCCAAAGTAGACACATGGGTATTTAAGGTGGCAATGTCCTCTAAGTTATGCATAATATCCTCCAAAGGTGGCAGCTTGGTGTATAATTTCAATATTCACTTGAAGAAGTGTGGACCAAGCCTCACAATATGTGGTAGAGTGCCATCCCAATCAAAAGGTAACCCAAAATTCATGCTCCAATGGTGGGATGACCTCATTAAGTGGGTGAATAAGGTCCCAAGGGTGGATAGCCCCTTGAAATTAGCTTACAAATCATATCTTGAAGCAAAGAAAATGTCCTCATCTCAAGTAAGATTCTTCCACAAGTCATGCAAAGCACCTCCTTAACCACACCATAAGAATACCCTATGGCTATCATAAGTTCTCCCATGTGGGGTAATCCCTCCAATAAAGTGAAACAATGCTCATAATTCAACCAAGGATTCCTCCAAGGGATATCCATGTCCAGTACTCAATCTAAGGTACCTCCATGAAGCACAAAGATGGACCCTTTATGTCATAGGATTGGTCATAGAAGTCCCAACCTACACAATGACGTCCAAGTGGATGGATCGACCTTGAAGTCAAGTGTGAAACAACTCAATAGATGCCAAACAGAGAGAGCACTCTAAGATCTTCCACATGGCATCTAACAAGGATGTCCATGTATGCATCAATAACCCCAAAATGCTTCGAAAGGTGTGACCAAATCCTTGGGATATGTGAGCTACCTCAAAAAACATGAAAATGCTAAGTAATCAAAATGAAGTTGATTGTTGTCCTACTCCTCAAAATGCATGTGAATACCCCTGCTAAGAGGAGCAGTAATAGTCATCATGACTTTGAATTTTCTGGATAAAACTATGTCAAAGAATTATATTATCTAGTGTTTCGAGTGGACACTCCACCCATCGTTAGGGACACATAAAGCTAAAAATCAAAATCTTAAGGGTGAGTTAACCATGAAACATGACAACCAAGCAGTATTATATTCACAATACCCTCACACACTCGGCATTTAATGTGGGAGAAGGTTCATCAATTACACTTGGATTTTAGTATTATTACAAGTGGGATAATGGATTTGGCTTCATGTCTAAAATTTGGGGATTTTCTATGGTTTAGAGTTGTATGATTCCTTGCTTTGTTTCGTCCTAGTCTAAATTGGGGCTCTAAATTGGATTTCGGTTCTCCTTTGTGGGTTTCTAGTCTACTTTTTTGGGATCCTAGTTCTGGTTCACTTGGCTCTATTTGACGATTTTGTGGGTCTAGTTCGCTCGGCCCTGCCTAGTTCTTTGGCTCTAGTGTAGGTCGTTTCTTGGTTCGATAACCTGGAATGTATCTCCTCCTCCGGAAGCCTTTAGTGTCCTTCCCTCTCTGTGCAGATAAGAAAAAGGTAAGTGGCTTAATCTCATACAAACATAGTTATCGACTTAACAAGAACTCTTGTTCAAAAAACCCATTTTTTTGTGTCAAAAACACCAAAATCAACCCCCGTTTCAAAAAAGGGTGCTACCAATAGCACCCATTTTTTCCAAGCCGACTAAAATTGCGACTTGTTTGAAATCGCGGCCTTGACAACCAATACCATTGTAGAAAATTGACCCTCAAATCGAAAAGTGATTCTACCAATAACACCCTTTTAATTTTTGGAGTTATGATTATGATATAAATGAAACAACATCTCTAATCACTTACATTATCATGAACAAAGAACTTCAAATTGACTTATAAATCGAAAAGTGGTATTTTATTTATTCATTAATTTTTATTTTATTTTCATTAAAAAAAATTAAGAAAAAAAACTCCATAAACATATAAAAAAAATTTTAAACACATTTTCTTTTTTAATTTTTGGAAAAAAGATACATTTTCTTTTTTAATTTTTGAAAAAAAAACACATTTTTAAAGAAAAAAAATCACGTTTTTTCTATTAAACTAATACATTTTTTATTAAAATTTAAATATTTTAAAAAATAATAATAATAAATAAATAAATAAATCTTAACCATAAAAATCAAGAGAATAAAATATTAACAATTAAAAATAATGGGGGTTCATATGAAAGGGGAGGGGAGCCCATGTTGAACATTGACCCACTCCCCCTCCCCCTTAGCATTGGTTTTAAGCCTAAAACCAATGCCAAGCTCGGAGGGGTGATGCCCCTTCATGAGTCCCCTTTTGGGACTTGCCCCCTCCTCTTTCATGAGACCCCATTTTTTTTCATTATTAATATTTTATTTCCCTTGTTTTTTCATGGTAAAGATTGATTTTTTTTTGGTTTTTGTAATGCATGTTTGTTTTGTTTCGCCCCCTCCCCTTTCATGAGATCCCAATTTTGTATTTCCCTTGTTTTTTTTATTGTTAAGATTGATGTGTTTTGTTGTTTTTTTAAATGCATTTTTTTTTTAAGCTTTTTTTGTTTTTTTTAGTTTTTTTGTTTTTTTAGCTTTTTTTTTTTTAATTTAAAATTATGTTTTTAATTTTGTTTTTCATTTTTGTTTAATTTTTTTCAAAAATAATTTAATTTTTTTTTGTTTGTTTTGTTTTATGTTAATGTTTTTTTTTCAATTTTTTTAATTAAAAATGTGTTTTTACATGTAATATGTTGTTTTTCAATAGATAAATGTTTTTTTATTTTTTTTTTAAATGTTTTTTTTTTAAGAATTAAATTTAAAAAAAAAATGTGTTTTTTCGAAAAAATAAATAAATATGTTTATGGAATTTTTTTTTTTAAATTTTTTAAATGAAAATTTAAAAAATAAAATAAAAATTGATTAATAAATAAAATATCGTTTTTCAATTTATAAGTTAATTTGAAGTTCTTTGTTCATGACAATGTAAATTATAAGGGTTGTTGTTGCAATTAAGTCGTAATCTTAACTCCAAAAATAAAAAGAGTGCTACTAGTAGTATCACTTTTCGATTTGAGAGTCAATTTTCTGCGATGGTATTGTTTGTCAAAGCCTCAATTTCAAATAACTCGCAATTTTAGCTAGCCTGAAAAAATGGGTGTTACTGGTAGTACCCCTTTTTGAAACATGGGTAAAAATAGTCATTAAATGTGGCCTCTAAAAAAATGAGAACTCTAGAGAGTTCTTGTTAAGTTGGTAACTTTGTTGACATTGTTTGTCTTCAAATGTATCATCAATTACTTGAGGGGATGTTGGAAAGGGGACAAATTTCCGGTTATGAAAGAGGGTTAGCATTGGGCAACGAGAAGGGATTTTTATAAGTGTTATGCAATGCCATCATAATGGAACATGGACATCTTGGGAAATGCACATTGTGTGAGACAACTGATATTCACAAAGCCCTAAAAAAGTAGGAAGATCACATCACTGATAATAGGAATTTAATTTTCTCTATCACTAGTATGATGCATTCCCATGAATAAGCCATAAATTCTAAATATGCCTTCATTTTGGAAACCTTACACAGTTAAAAGAAGAAAATTGAATATTTTCAAGATAAGTGTGTTGCCCTTTGACAAATGGTTGTGAGGATGGTCATAAACTCTACTTCAGTTGCCCCAAATGTTAGGTTGGCAATTAAATCTATAGTGGAGGAGGTCAAAAAATATGAAATTGTATAATAACAACAAGAGGATGTGGAAATGTTAGTTATCACTATACCTTTATTTAGTAATAATATTTAATGTTTTGCAAATCTTATTTGATATTAGAAGTTTTTTATAAAATTTATACAAACATAAATTTGTAAATCCTTTGAAAAGGATTTTTTTTTCTTTAATCAATAACTTCTAAATTTTGAATATGGGTGATTTGTTGAATAGTGAATTCCGTACCCGACCTTCTATTGCTAGTCCCGCCGGTTTCACTTCGAGATGGATTCGCGTGAATAGAGAGCCCCGAGTCGAGCCGGAAGGGAGGAACCTAAAATAACCTTGTTCCTATCGTTACTGATCCTAGGCACATGGAGTTATACCGAGTACTCAGAATGCGTACATAGGATGAGCTAAGTGCATAGATTGGTTCCAACATCTCTAGCCTTTCATAGCTTTCAACAGCTCCGCTCCAGTAGAGTTTGGCTGATCTTGTTTCTGGATTGATCTTGATCCCTGGAAGGGAATTGGTYGATCTCCCTACAATTCAAAAAGACTCATAAGAAAAAAAAATTGACAATTATTATATTATTATGCAATGAAGTGCAACAACTTTATAATACAAAATATCCCCAATTTTATTAAACAAGATTAAAAAGATACTATAAGTTATAAGATGTGTGAGTTTTTTTTTACATTTTACATAGTTATTGTTGCATTGTATTTGGATTGGGGTATTATTAATTTTGAGTGGGCCTAATGGTTAAGAATATGTGTTTCCTCTTAAGAGGTCACAGGTTCAAATCCAGAGGGGGGTAGGGTATGTATACCTTTGTAGACTTTACTAGTCAAATCGTTGGGCGGAGGGGGATCCCTTGTCCCACAAACAAGGAGGTCTCATATACCAATTTAATGTGTTGACTTAGCCGTGATCTTAAAAATTGATTATTATTATTATTAATCTATTGAATTGTTTCAATTTTTTTTTTTTATATAAGATATAATTTCAAATTGGTGAATTTATTTGGCTAACATGTAAAAAAAATGGTTAATCTATAAAAAAATTGAGTAGAAGTGTAAAATTAGTCAATATAATTAAGGATATGTTTTATGAGTTTTGAGATTAAAAACATTATGAATGTGAGTTCAAATGTGTCTTATGTTATAAAGCTTCGCCCAAATTTGTAATAAGATAATATTTATATTAAAAATAAAATTAAAAAATAGAGGTTTATTTATATTACTTATTTATATATGTATTAATATATTTTTTTTAGTAAATATGTGAGTTAAGGTGGGCATGCCCAATGGACCCCTTATCCATCCGGGTTTATGTATGAGGAAAGGAAGGAAGGAATGTCATAAGTGTATTAAAAGGAATGTAGATTTGATGTAAAGGTTGGTTCAAGAATGAAAATAATTGAAATCAAGTAGAATATAGAATATTTAAGAAATTAGGTAATTACTTTTATTATTATTATTATTATTATTATTTATGAATAAAAGTATTTTTTCACTATTTATTAGATTAATTTAAAGTTTAACAAATATGTTATTTTATAAAATATTGTGATGTCAGCTTAGAGGCATTTTAAAAGATATATGTTATAAAGGTTAATTATTTTGTAGGTATTTTGAAAAAATGCAGAGATTGATTGCGAATTGGTGGAGGGTCAAGTTAATATTGGGAAAAAAATTTCATTATAATATAGTATTTAAATTAGAAACCTTATGTATTTTAAAAATAAAATCTAAGATTTAAACATGAATAACTCAATAAATGGTCTTAAATCTAAGAAGAAATTAAACCAAATGAATGACCTATTGCTTTGAGAAAAGGATCTAATCCATTATGTATAGTGTGGGGACAAACAAGAACAAATTTTTAGAAAATTTTTGATGTTTTTGAACCTCACATGGTCGAGAGTGCATAGAAGTTTCTAACCATGAGATTTTCCATAGAAAAGGCATTTGAAATGACCACTCCTTAATAGGAACACTACCAAAAATATCTTGAAGCTCATGGTACCACTCCCTACAATTTTGGAGCATTCCATACCCACTTTTAAGCTCCCAAGAGTTGGGAAACTTCAAGTACAAGCTCTCCAAATATAAGGAGAAGTACCTATGCAACATAGGAATAAGGTGAATAGGTAAAAGTCATGGGTTCTCTTAGAGGAAATCTACGTTCAAATCTCATAAAGGACATGTTTAATGAATAAGGCCAAGAAATTGTAATTTGTTTTATATTGATGTCGCATGGGTTATAACTTCCCATGAAAAATAAATATGTTGAGTTAACAACACGTTGTTTAATAAAACTCACGTTTGTAAGCTATATATTTCAAAAATGTTCTTTTTTAATTAACAAAGATCTTATAAAGGTCAAACACCTTCCCTTTCATGTATACAAGGGCTCTACACTCATTAAGGTTTGAACCTCAGTTATTCTCATGTTGACATCCCATCCTAACCACTAACCCACAACCCAACAATTGATACAATTATATACAAATTTATTGATGACACACTAATATACAATTTTTTGGGAAACAAAATGTTAACTCGTGAAATTATTTATTGCTTATCCATTCATAAATCGCCCTCCAACAAGAGTGACCATATACAGCATATATCTAGCTATTTGAAATCTCATTACTAGGATTAGTCATCATAGCGAACAATAAATTTTTTTTAATTCTATTGTTTTGGCTTCTTGAGGCAATGGATAGGGGACATTACCATCCTCGGAATGACGAGAAGTGCTCAAGAGCTTTCCCCTTGGATATGTTACCTGGAAAAAAAATTATTATCAATAATAGTTATAAGTGCCATTTTTTTATATCTAAATGGTTACATTATATTGGGTCAAAATCCATGAGTTTTCTTGTATGAAGGAGGATACATTGAGGCATTTTGGATTCATCTATCTAGGGAATATCCTAGTGTTGCCAAGATTGAAATATTCCCATGGTATACTTATTTTGGACTTGCCATAATTTATTTCAAACCTTAGTTTACAAGAACATATTGAAACAAACTAGGCACACAATTGAATACAAAAGCAATACATTTCTAAAATAAAGTTTGAGGTCAATTTATATTCATATAAGTAATTGTCTGGTAAGGTGATTTTCTTTTTTCCTTCTTGTAGACTTCAATCTATTCCTCTCTCTAGTCTTGGAATGCGGTGTTTGGTTCTTACAACTCTCCTCCCAATTCTTTATCACTATTCACTTTTTTCTCTAGGAGGGGTTGCTATATTTTCGATATTTCCATAAATTCATCCTCTTTCTCCAACATGTTAGCCCAACCAACTTGCTCCTTTTAGGGGGTGATCGTGGAGGACTAGGGTGGGGGTTTGAAAGGAGTGGCCTACAAATCCTTGGCTCTTATTGTTAAGGGAGTTGTAGTCTTTGATTTTGTTGAATCCAAAGGTAGTTGGGTCATTGGTGACACTTAATCCTTGTTGCACTGCCAAGGAGTGTTCCTTTTCCCCCACTTGCACAAATTCCTTACCTATATAAACAACCATTTTTTTCTCTGGTATCTGAGATTTGATTCACACCTTCTTGCAGTGGAACCTTGCCTAGGTTTGATGAATTTTTTTATACCATTGCATCCATTTAAATTATCATTGAAGTATCGTTATTGATTAGGTGGCGATCCTTTATTTCCCCATCCCACCAAGTGAGTTTTTGTTGCAATTTCCTAGGATGTCCAACTTTTATATTATTTGCATTGTGGGTTGCAATAATTTATGTTTTGAAGCAAGCCCTACATGATAAGGAAACCTGCTCATAACCAAGAGGTTAGTTCCTAGTGTAGTATTTGGCTACTACCTTGATTTCTGTCAGGAATCCTTTGTTGAAATCCATGTTAGTGCAAATGTGACATAGGTAGTGATATGTCTTTGCTACATTTCAATGCTTATGAAGTGGAATTTTCCGAATGCATTGCATGCTCCCTATAATGTATTTGTTGGAGATATTACACACCCACCTAGTATTTATTTTCCTACGTTGATTAGTCTATGTTGAGGGTTCCCTTGATTAGATATATTCTCCCCTAGATGAGGGTGACACATCCTCTTCAGTCATTACTCAGTTGCACTTCAGTTAGACTAGTGGAGTGGAGAGCATGGAAACCTCGATATTATCACCAAGTGTTGCATGCTCACCTCATGATCATCACCATGAGGGTGCACTTACCTTGGTATCATCATCAACAAGGTGCCACACATGTGCATGCATGAGATTCTCCTCACTCCACTTGTGATTATCCAGTTAACTGATGGTTGCATGGCCAGTTAACTAGGACTAGGTGGCAGTTCACTCCAAATTTTGTCAGTGTGTGTTCACATCTATCTGTATCACTATTATGGCTCATTTGTTCATCCATGTAGAGTATATCACATGTATTTTTCCATTCTCTCATTTGGTTAATACATTTCTTTATTCTTTCTCTCCATGTTGAATCTTTCACCACTCTAAACGATGTTTGGACAACTCTGGAAGGCATTTTTGGAAAATAGGATGAGATGCACGATCACATGTTTAATATTGAGTTAAAATCATTAGATCCAATCAGTTTTGAGAATATCCAAGACTTCTTCACGAATTTCAAATCCTTACTCCTTCAATTAAAAGGATGAGGGATCAATAAATCAAAGCAAGAAAAATAGTTGATTCTTGCTATTCTATCAAAGTTGGGTCTGGAATATGCAGTCTTTGTCTCCACATTCCATACAGTCAGGATTACATTGGGAGTAGCCTAGACAATGATGTTGTAGCAGGAAAACCCCTCTATGGACTACACTCAGGTTCAACATGTAGGCAGATCTAACCGTCTAAAAGTCTCCTACCTTTTATAACTACCCCGAATATACCCCACATTCATGCATGAGATACAAAGTGAAAAGATCCGGTAAATTTACCTTTTACTCTGTGTCCGGTGTCGATCCTTTCTCGTTTGGTTGCTACACAGACTATAAGCCTCCTCCCAAGGCTGGCCTGCATTCACAAACATATAAACAGGGAACTACAAACATGCATCTTGTTAGAATATAAAAGATGGTGTGCTCGTTTTACCATTGACGATACCCTCATCACCCAACCATAGGCCGAAGCCACCCTCCGAGCACCTTAACCTTGACAGAGAATCACTCCGGAAGCAAACCCTAGGCTAGATAGCCAAACAAGGTGTAGCACATATTCCTCCAAGGATAGCGCACCAACAATAGCTGATCAGATAGTCCAAACCCTAGCCAAGAGATAGTCCAAGCCAAAACTGAAACTGGTTGCTGCAGCAGCTGCACCTACAGCTCTCCTCCACATGTGCGCACCAAACTGGGAACTGCAGTGTGCCCAGTTGTTTCTCTGCAATTCTGAGATGTGTCAAATGAGAACTGGCACGTTGTATTTATAATGGTTCTATCAGATTTCTTGGGGCCGACTTCTCCTTCTAGATATGTGTCTGTTCAGTATATTATTATTATGTCTGGACGACTTCTTCTCTTGGAGGCTAATAACCTAATATAAATTATCTTCTTGAGCCGACAAGACTTCTAGGGTTATTAGCCAACTCATTAGGGTTTTCTCTTGCTTTCCGAAGTCTTCT
>JZKD02S0076211.1:144948-158174 GCA_000966675.3 Picea glauca
ATGGGTTAAGTGACCTAGAAGATGAAAGTATAAATAAGAAGCTAGGATCTCTTGTAAAATGTACATTTTGTGAGAATCCTTTTGTGGATCAATGGAGAGCTTCTTGTGAATATCTTTTGGAGTATTGATGGAGAGCTTCTTGTGAGAGAATCTTATTAGTGTGGATCTCTTGAGCACGATTGAATATCTATTATGAGGAAGAGAGCGAGAGGAGGATCTCATGGACGCATCAAAGTTTCGGCAATGTCGGAGATCTTGACGACAAAAGTCTCGGATTCACAGAAAACCCTATTTTCTGATGCCCGCGCGGGCTGTCTGTGTATAGGGTGCGTGTACATGCGGGATGATTATGTATAGGGTGAGTGTACACGCAAGCTGACTGTGTAAAAGGAGCGTGGATTGAATAACCTCATGGATATTTGTGTTTGAGCTGGTGCCAAGCTCTTGGATGATGAGGCAAGTTCTAGATCTGCATTCTATGGCCTCAGATCTATCACTAAGACACTGGTATGGTTACATTGTTGTCTTGATAGATGTTATTGTTTGATATGTTGTGAATGCTTAGGGAATTCTTGGTATGGATTCTATGATGTGGCTCAACATGGTTGATTTGGTGGATGGAGTGAGAAACACTCTTCTGATTCAGTAGTGACATGATTGCTATGGTATACTAGTTATTTATACATGATTGAGATAGCATTCATATTGATTTATTGTGGATCATGAGCAAGCTATTGGAGAGCTTGGATGTGTTGTGATTGGCTGTGGGACAGTTTGGACAGTGGAAGACAGAAGAGAAAGTGATTGCAGGTTGCAGAGGATCTGAGCATGTGAAGCAAAGTAAAACCCTAGTTGCTTAAGAGCATACACTTGTTACATTATACATTGGCCGCATTCACACGCGGGTTGTAGTGAGCCAGAGAGCGAGCACACGCGGGCTGCACTATTGACAGGTCATGTACCTGTTGACAGATTGATCTCTGTTGAGGATTGTTGCCTCATCTCAGTTGGTGCTGAGAATGTAAGCTGAGTCTTACATATAGAGCTGGTGCTCTTGTAGAGTTGTACTCTATTCAATTGTTGACGACAAACCCAAGGATTGTAGTCCGTAATAAAAAGAAAATTGAACATACATCTTGTGTTCTTTGTGTCCATTGTGATGATGAATTGTTGATATATGTTGCTGATATGTGCCTACATCTAACTAGTTATAAATGACAACAATGGGTAATGAATAAATGTTGAATGTTAATTGATGAGTTTTGTGCAAGAGGGAAGTTTTGGGAAAAAGATCCCCACACTCATTCACCCCCCTCTAAGTGTGGTAGGTGTGTCCAACATATGGCTCATGCATGAAACTGGTTCAGATAGAGTCCATTGCTAGGCTCAGACCAAGAGTCTCTTCGATAATCAACTTGGAAAGTCTCCCAAAAGGGAAGAAAACACAAACCACGGTGTAAGTCCTCTTACGACATAGAAACCATAGTCATGGCTTCAAGGATAGCCTCATCATAAGGCAATTGAATATCCGATAAATCACGTGAATGACTAGGGTCGACAGTCCTAAAGGGTGAAGTAAACTAACTATATTCCATATGATGATGGAGGTTTTGTCCAAGACTGGCAGAGTCTATCAACAAAGAATCACAAGAACGAGGGCTTGAGGATCTACAAACAACAAGATCAGACTCAGAAGGAGACTCAAGATCACTTGGACCAAGAAGGGGAAGCAAGGGCTCCCATGCCCTCATTGGATAAACCAATGGATTAATTGTCGAGACCATGTCTTGAGAAGGAAAGTGTGATTGCACAGGTTCTTGCTCATAAGCATTTGAACACCGAGAATAAGATGCCACATAATTAACCCGTGGTGGGCTAGAGTCTACACAGACACTAGGAACATATAAAGGGGCAGCCTGAACTAACGTCATGTTAGGATGGTGATTATCAAATGACATATGGTCGATAGTGATAATGCTTCCATTGTGAGGGAAATGCATCACCCGAAAAAGCGTAGACACCACAACATTCATAGCATATACATAATCACGCCCAAGAATCATATTGAAATATAATGGGCCTTGCACCACTATAAGATCAACAAGGACAGTCTTCCACCTAACGATATAGGAAAATGAGGAAGAATCCCCAAATATTCACTAGGACGTCTATCAAAATCCAACATCTCATGCGAAGCAAACAAAAGCTCGGGAGATCCCAAGACTTTCCAAATTGAGTAGGATAAAATAATTGCAGAGGCTCCTTCATCCACAATACATCGATAAATGTTTGTTGAATTAACTTCAACCCTTATTTGGAAAGGTGCAGAAGAAGGAATACGAGGCTCAACAAGGTCATTCCAATCAAAGGAAACCATCCTAGGGCTTGGAGGGGGTTTTCTCGAAGTGAGCATAATGCCCCCTTGTTATGAAAGTACTGAACTGGAAATGCTAAAAACATAGTCGATAGAGACATCACTCTCCAAGAGAAGAGTGGGATCAATCGAAGATTGCATCAGCATGACCACTTTGGTAGACTCGACACTCTCCAAGAGAAGAGTGGGATCAACCGAAGACTGCATCGATGTGACCACTTTGGTAGACTCGACACTCTCCAAGAGAAGAGTGGGATCAGCCGAAGACTACATTGGTGTGACCAATTTGGTAGACTTGACACTCTCCAAGAGAAGAGTGGGATCAGTCGAAGACTTCATCGGCGTGACCACTTTCTCAACCAATGGTTGAATAGGCTGCGATACTACATGGTCTAAAAGCACCTCACCCCCCAAAAGAGGAGTGGGATCAGTCGATGACTGCATCGGCATGACCATTTTCTCAACCAATGGATGAATAGGCTGCGAGACTACATGGTCTAAAGGCACCTCACCCCCCAAAAGAGGAGTGGGATCAGTCAATGACTGCATCGACATGACCACTTTCTCAACCAATGGTTGAATAGACTGTGAGGAAACCTCAGAAGACTTAGAATCAGAAGAGCTTGCAGACAAGGACCACAATATTCATACCTCTGGAAGGCCAGGGCATAAATGAGTAAGGTGATCTCCCTTGCAAAGCTTACAAGGGAACTTAGGCTTACATCCTATCTGTCTAGGTTTCTCAACATAATCAATGCCCCCAGCATGACTAGCAGTGGTTGGTTGCACATCTCCAACATGACTTGCATAGGTTGGTGATGGGTCAATAACATGACTCGCAGAGGCTACAGACCTATTGCCAGTATGACTAGGAGGGACTAAATTTTTTTCCCCAACATGACTTGTAGAGTTTGGGTTCTTTCCCCCAACATGACTTGCAGAGGTTGGGTGTTGGTCTTCAACATGACTTGCAAAGGTTGGGTGTTGGTATTCAACATGACTTGCAGAGGTTGACGACCTATCTCCAACATGACTCGCAGAGGTTGGTGATTTCTTCTTCCTATTCTTCCTCTTTCTATTTAGTTTAGACTTCCGATTACTAGTAACTGTACTTTCACCAGAGGTGGAAGAAGGAGGAGGAGAAGACTTTGTTGATGAAGGAACATCAACATGGTGCCCATGATATAAAGCGCTTAACTGAGAAGCTTCAAGAGCATTCGGGACATTTGGAATGGTACCCAACCAAACCGATAGTCCTACATTCAACCCAGGAATGTACAAAGTGGCCATCAAAGGGACACCAACGTTTCCGAAGAAGGAAAAGCACAAAAATCCCCTTGCGAAGGGGTTCCTTGGTTGGTATCGTCGAGAAATTTAGCCATGAAGATCTTATGCATAGGTTCTCCTCTTGTGGGATCATTCAAGTTCGTAAAAGTCTCACATACTGACTCCGACGAACCAATTTGATCAAAACAACATCTGTAAAGAGGAGGCTCCACATTTCTAAGCGGAAGACCGAAAAGTCCTCACGACCAACGGAGTGGGCGGTCTACCACCTTAGGTCAGAGACCCAAAGCGATGACTACCTAACTCACTATGGAAAACTAAGGAGCACAAAGCACACACTAAAAGTTTCTAAAGGAAAATCAAGCAAACAACTAACTAGAAGGAAGAACAGTTACGCCAGCCACCACTAAAGAAACTTACCAGTGCAAGTTCAACTCGAACATGGAAGCACCCTCTGGGTATACTTTGAAAAGCGTGGCCCGATGTCTCCCCTAGGTACCACGGTATACCCCCACAGTCACCTGTGTAAGTCCCTAGAATAAAGTCAAATAGGTTTCCAGCTCGCTAACAGTCACTGGGCGGGTATAGTCGACTGTCAGGTGGACTGCAATGAGCGGGGTATCAAGCTCGAAACCTATCGAGGGTATCGAAAGCAAGTGGTCCGGAAGAAAATTGAGGACCTCGAACAGATTTGAGATCCACGAAGCTCCGTAGGCAAATGCAACCGACAGTATCCCACGACAAGTCCTCTATATATGTTCCCCACTACGCTTGGTCCTGTTTTGGAGGGGTTATCTCTGCTACCTTTCTGCACGTGACCTTGTGTTTAGCCCCTGTGTTAGAGGGGGGTCCCAGATAACTTTCACATTTACTGGAATTTTTACACTCCCTAGCACTGACTCGTATGTTTGTTTTTAAGCCTTGAAGAGTTTCCTCTCCAACCTAATTCAAGGCTCTAGCCTAGACTAGTTGATTGACCCTACAAACATAAAAAGTCTAGCTAATTTTAATTTTAGCGTTCATTTTAAGGCTTGATTTACTCAAAAGGGGTGTGGTAGTGCAACTGATGTTGTTAAGACTCTTGCAAAAAATGAAACTTATAAGAACACTAGCAAAGAAGGATTATCTTTCTTATCTTTATTTTGAAATGCTTTTAAGATGAGAAGAAAACACAACACTATGTTAATTTCTTTTTCTTTTTCAAATAGCAATGCAAAAGAAATTCCAAGAAAGAAAGAGACCTAACAATATAAGTTTTTTTTTTTTATATTTTCTTCCAATCAAAGAAGAAATAACAAAAGATTCTAAAAGAAACTGATGAATACACGATTCATGCCCCCCCCATTTCAAGCTAAAAAAATTTCTTAAAATTTCAAGCTAAAAATAAGGAAAAAGGCTAGGAAACACAAGAAATATTTGAAAAGATAACCAAACTGACATCAAACCCAGGCTTCGACTGTAAAAACAAATACATTGTACTTAATCAAGAAACCCTGAGAAGTATGACTTCAATCAGAGAAGAGTTTGACTGTCTCTTCTTAAAAAAAAAAAATATTGACAAAGGCATGCTACTAGTGCTTCAACAGCCTGCATATGTACGCGGGTTGTCTAAACACAGGGCGAGTATGTACATGTGATGACCCACAACAGGCCACGTACACCTCTGTAACTTCTCAAAAATAAAACAAATAGGTATACTGACAGAGCAGAGATAATTGGTATAGCACCAACAGGTGACCAGAATCCCTTAAAGACTCAGTAGACGCAGAAAGAAACTCAAAAGGTAAAAACCAATCAAACACCCATAAAATCCCCTAAAACCCTAGAGGTTTTCCCAGTATGGTCGTCAGTTCTGCTATAGCGGGAAAAACCCCCTATGGACTACACTAGGGTTCAACATGTAGGCAGATCTAACCGTCTAAAAGTCTCCTAATTTTTATAACTACCCCGAATATACCCCACATTCATGCATGAGATACAAAGTGAAAAGATTCGGTAACTTTACCTTTTACTCTATGTCTGGTGTCGATCCTTTCTCGTTTGGTTGCTCTGATGACTACAAGCCTCCTCCCAAGGCTGGCCTGCATTCACAAACAAATAAACAGGGAACTACAAACATGCATCTCCTATATGAATTATGGGTTAGATGTCAGTGTAAAACATAAATCAAACATAGACATTTGACACATCATATTTTGGGATAGAAAAAGTATTCCTTTTATTGATATCACAAAGTTTACTTACAATGAGATCGATGACTGCTCCTTGAACCTGGTCCGGGCTCTTCTTCACCAAGCTCCAACTGCGCTTCCACGTATCTTTCTCCTCTCACACTTCTTCTAAGGAATGGAATAGGATTATGATGGAGAAGAAAGGAAAGAATGGGAAATTCTGATAGAAATCTCACAAGGTGGCTGGAAATTCTTAGGGCAAGGAGGGGATGTGAAACGGGTAGAGTTTCACTGTTCTTATGCTTGTCTTAGGAATGAGACCCCAACACCTCCTTTTATATGACAAAATGATGGTTATTTGGTTGGGTGACGGGCTATAGGTGGTGGGACAGTTGGGAAACTACCCAATAGCCCGTAATCTCAATGAATTCCTTACAACTTTTTAATTTTTGCAAGATTTGTGGGTATACGCAGGCTGTAATGGTGCAGCTAGTGTACATACACGAGCTGTAACAAGCGTGTGTATGTAGGCAGTAATGGTGCAGGGCGTGTACATCTTCAAAAATAGTGTTTTTAAGAAGATTTTCTCAGTGATGGCTTGGAAAAAATAGCAAGTAAGAGGGCCTGATGTCAGGTATGCATGTATGGTGCAATTTAGGGTTATAAGAAATGCCCACATTGGACATTTTCATTGATCCTTTGACGTATGAATGAGACAAGCTCATCAAAATGGGAGAAATCAAGAGCTCCAAAGCGTATGCATTTGTTGTGCATGACAACAAAAAATCCAAATCAAAATCCAAACAGAAAGGAAATGGAAAGAAGGATCTCAATCCAAGAAAGGGAGGCAACTTCAAACCTTCCAATGACTCTTCCATCTCAAAAGCAGGAAAGAGAAAGCAAGGGAAGACAAAGTGCAGTTATTGCAATCAAGGTTACCATCCTGAATCTGCGTGCATGAAGAAAACCATTGACCTCATGGTGCAAACAATCCAAGAAAACAATCTTCAGGACTTCATTCCTGAAAACGCCAAGAAGACGTTGAGAGAAAAAGTACCAAAAAACCGAGGTAATGTGCATAATTTAATTGCAATTAATTATTCTCCCATTGCATTGATTATCAATTTAGGAGAATCTCACCACATGGAAGCCACAAAATATGCTCTTTCATATTTAAATCGATGCACAATTCATCCCATTGTCATGGGTGATGATTCTCGAGTAGAAGTCACTGGACAATGGAGAGTAGATCTCCAAAATAGAAGTTTTGAGAATGTATTACATGTTATGAAACTCTTTAAATCTACTCTCTGTCTACTAAATGATACATATATTCATAGGGAAAAGAGTGGAATTCACACCAAATTTCATGACCATATATGACATGCAAGACAACTCCAAGATTTTGTTGGTGAGGTAAATAACCAATCTAGATTGTACACATTTTCAAAATTTATAGCTAAATCTGATTCTACATTGCTACAAACTTATGTGCATGATGATAGTATACTTTGGCACAAATGATTTGGTCACTTAAATTTCAGGTACATGCAGAAACTCAACAAATAGGGAATGGTCAAAATCTTGTCGGACACACATTTTCTTGAAGGAGTTTGTCAAGGATGTGTTCTTGGAAAACATAATTTTTAGCTTCATCCCTAACCCCTCGTAGTTAATCATTATTTAGTTGTCATTGTAATAAGTGTTCAACCCTCATTATTATCGGGACCACAAGTAGTTAAGGTTGGTTAGTGGAAGTAGTTATGGATAACCCATGGAATTGGCCCTTGGTATTGGCCCATGGTATTGACCCCTTGTATCAGCCAGTGGTATTTTTTGTTGTGAATTGTATTTAAAGTATGCATTTCTCCATTGTAAGTTGTTGAGGATTATTGTGAGAGATCTCTGCTCATTTGGAGGTTTCCCCCTCGAAGAGGCAAGTGACCTAAGCTTTCTATGATATCAATATTATATTTTTGCTCTATATTTGATGTTCATGTTACTTGTGTAGTATATTTTCGTGTTTTGTTAATTGTTCTGAGTATATCATAAGTGTTATCAGATCACTTTCCTGGGAAGGAAGTGTGGGTGAAATTTTTTCCCAAGGTAGCGACGTGTTTTGGCATCGATAAACCACATATATTTTTCGTTCAATGCACAAATCCATGGTTGGGGAAGCATACACGCAATAAATACAAGTGGTATTTAAGCACAGATCTGTTGGCCACCCTTGTAACCCATATTGGTACCCCTTCGAGTGGTATCACATCAGATAGCACCTATGCATGTACTTGCCCTAGGCCTCTTGGAACCCACCTAGCTCAACCAATTAACTGTCTGACTGTTATAGTGTCACCGAGAACAACACTCGGGAAGATACTCTCTAGTACCTAGTTAATTGGATAGTACAACTAAGGGTACGATTGAGCCTCCTTAGTTGGTCCCCTGAGATATTGGGTTGAGTACTACTATTGACCTCACACGTATATCAGAGAGCTATAGCACAGGTAAAACCATTGTCTATAGGTACCCTAAAAAAAAACATAACCCTTGCGAAAGACACAAAACAGAAAAAGAACAACACAGAAAGAGCACAGACAAGATCCATTGCCGCGCAACTTAGACCCTATCTCCTTCCTAGCACCCTTATTTGGCACCTAGCCCATCATAATTCTTATCTCATGTTTAGAATTGTGGTAGCACTTTCCCTAAGCCTCCACAATGGCCCCTTCCACTTGCTCTCATATTGGGGACGAGTGGGACACTAAGGTAACCCAACCATTTGACGATGTATCTGAGATCAAACAGACCTTGGGGGACCTTGGTCATCTTAAGAAGCACTTTCAAGGCATGATAAAGAACACCATGCAAACCAGTTCCCAACACCTTGGATTGCTTGACATGGGTAATCACCTGGAGTACCACTCTGAAGCCCCTCATTCATCTCATTATGAAAATACTCATAATTCCCACTCCCCTTGGGGTTCTCCAAACTCCTGGAATAAGCTTTCAAAAGTGGAGATGCATAAATTTGATTCATCTGACCCAGCTGGGTGGGTCTCCCAAATGGAACACTACTTCTCCCTCCATGATATTCAGGGTGATGAGACCAAATTCCATGTAGGCGTTCTATACTTAGATGAAGAATGTTGGCAATGGTGGCAGTGGCATAAGAAATGTTATCTAAGACATACCAATTGGAACATGTTCACCAAAGATGTTTTTGCACGTTTTGATCGAGAATCTCATTATTTGGGGCACCTCACCAAGATGAAACAAATAGGGTTGGTCGTCGATTTCATCGCAGCAATTGAATAATTGGCTATCAAAACTAAGGGATTATCTAATGAATTTTATCTTGAATGTTTCATAAGTGTCTTAAAGGAGGCAATTCGTGCTCATGATTGCATGCATCATCCTATTACTTGGCTGCAGGCGTGCAAATTACCATTGGAAGTTGAGACCCTTCTTCAGGAACAACTTCATTCTTCAGTCCCCAACCGTCCTCGTCTAGGGGCTATCACTGCTCCCACTCAAACCTTGAAGGTTCAAAAGGCGTCTCCAGCAGAAATGGAAGAACGTAGGAAACAAGGGCTTTGTTATTACTGTGATGACAAATATGCACCCGGACATAAATGTCATGAACAAAATTTATTCCAGATTGATGGGTTAGAGGACCAAATGTCAAATAAGGCCACCGAGCTAGAGGATATTGATCCCACCCTGCCCCTCTCAGAAGTCATTGCACCTCCTGCAGAACCAGAAGAACTTGTCATCTCTCTCCATACCCTTTCTAGTATTATTTCTCTACAGACATTAAAGAACAAAGGCTACATCAAACAACGATCGATAGTAGTGTTGATCGATAGCGACAACATCGATAATTTTATTCATCGCAGGGTAGTCGAGGATGTCAATTGCTTTATTCGACCAGTTTCAAATTTTCAAATTCTCATAGCCAATGGTGGTACAAAGAAATGTGGGGGCCGATGTGAGAATGTCAAACTCCAAATGGGCGATTATACCCTAAAAACTCACATGTTTTCCATTGCCATTGGTGGTTGTGATATTGTCTTGGGTGTTGAATGGTTGCTCACTTTGGGACCGATTACCATGGATTATCAGGAGTTATATATGTACTTTACTCAAGAGGATCACACATATACCCTCTGTGGCATGCATGCCGAGTCCACATAAATTATCATCTCTCATAGAATGGAGAAACTTCTGAAGAAAGGTCATCATGGGGTGACTGCCCAATTTAATTCCATCTAGGTACAAGAGTCATCATCCCCCACATTCCACCCTGACCTACAACTCATCCTGGACAAGCACCACCAGGTCTTTGAGACACCCACGAAATTACCCCCATATCAGGGTGAGCATGATCACAACATCCCTCTTCTTCCTAGCAGTCATCCCCCCAATGTACGCCCCTACATGTACCCCTTTGCTCAAAAAAATGAAATCGAAAAAATCGTACAGGAATTATTGGAAGTCGGGGTAATTCACTCAAGTACCAGCCCATACTCCTCCCTTGTTGTAATGGTCCTAAAGAAAGAAAATTATTGGCGCATGTGTCCAGATTTTTGCACCCTTAATATCTTGGCCATTAAGGATAAGTTTTCCATTCCTGTCATTGACGATCTGTTGGATGAGCTCCAAGGTGTATGTTTCTTCACCAAATTGGACCTTCACTCCGGTTATCACCAGATTAGGATGAAGGAAGCAAATATTCCTAAGGCCACTTTTAGAACTCATGAAGGCCATTATGAGTTCTTGGTAATGCCTTTTAAGCTTTGCAATGCTCCATCTACCTTCCAAAGCCTCATGAATAAACTCTTGAAGCCATACCTTCAGAAGTTTGTTATGGTTTTCTTTGATGACATTCTTATTTATAGCCGCACTTGGGATTCCCATCTTCAACATGTGGACAAACTACTCCAATTGTTACGGGACCATCAATTGTTTGTCGAAAATTCCAATTATTCTTTTGGAGCAAGCGAGGTCAAATACTTGGGCCACATTGTCAATTGTGACAGAGTACGCATGGACACCAACAAGATTCAATCCATGCAGGATTGGATAAGTCCTAAGATCTTGAAAATCCTTCGGGGTTTCCTTGGCCTCAAGGGATATTACAAGAAATTTGTCCACCATTGTGAAAAAATTTCCCAGCCATTGATAGACCTTATTAAGAAGAACACATTTCAATGGACCCCTGTAGTTGAGAAAGCCTTCCTAGATTTCAAGCAGACCATTGTACTACCCCCGTCTTATCAGTCCCTGATTTCAACAAAACTTTTGTGGTCGAATTGGATGCTTCATGCACTGGTATTGGTGCAGTTATCACCCAAGACGCTCGACCTCTTGCTTTCACAAGCCAGGCTTTGAGTGGTCAAAATTTCGTCAAATCTTCATATGAAAAGGAAATGATGGCCATTCTCCATGTTATTCACACTTCATGACCATATCTATTGGGACATCATTTTCAGATTAAAACTGATCACCATAGTCTCAAGTATTTCCTCGAGTAGAGGTTGTCATCCCCAGAACAAAATAAGTGGTTGACCAAAATGTTGGGATATGATTATGAGATCATATATAAGAAAGGCAAAGCCAATGTAGCAATATATGTATTCTCCATACAATATGAAGATGAAGGTTCCCTCTTTGCTCTATCATTACCCATCCCTCATTGGATTGATGAAGTTCGACATGAATGGCTCACCCATCCCACTATCTCACAGATAATTCAACGACTTCAAGCTGACACTAGCCCTCCCACCAACTATACTTGGTAATCCAATGTACTCAAATATAAGGATCACTTAGTTCTAACTCTGGATTCAGCACTCAATCTCGAGATCTTAAATGAGTTGCATTCTTCTACTCTTGCAGGTCACTCAGGTTTCCAAAAGACCTATGCTCATGCTCATCGCTTTTTTTTTTGAGAAGGTATGAAGAAGGATATCCTCACCTTGGTCATCTAATGTGATATTTGTCAATGCCATAAAGGGGAAACTGTCAAGACCCCCAGAGCTCTCCAATCATTACTCATTACAACTTCTATTTGGATTGACATCTCCATGGAATTTATAGTGGGCCCTCCCAAAGAGGGTAACAATTCAGTCATAATGGTAGTGGTTGACCGCCTCTCCAAGTATGCACATTTTTGTGCTTTACCACACCCTTCTATGCCAGCTCTAGTTGCACAATTTTTCATTGATCAGATTTTCAAGTTGCATGGCATGCCAACATCCATTGTATTTGATTGTGACTCGACCTTCACCAACACCTTTTGGCAGGAATTGTTCAAATTACAGGGCACCCAATTGAACATGGGCATAACATACCACCCACAAATAGATGGCCAAACAAAAGTGGTCAATAAGTGTTTGGAAAATTACTTGTGTTTTTTTGTTTTAGACTAAAAACATCAGTGGGTGCAATGGTTACCAATGGCAGAATGGTGGTAGAACACTTCTTATCATACAACAACAAAAATGACACCATATGAAACAATCTATTGCCAAAAACCCCCTACAATAACTTCCTATCTTCCAAGCACATCAAAGGTCCAAGATATTGACAAGTTGTTGCAAGGTAGGGAAGTTACCCTTGCGATTCTAAAGTAAAACCTCCACATGGCCCAAAATCATATGAAGCAACAAGCTGGCCAACAATGCTCCGAAATGGTTTTCCAAGAGGGTGATCAGGTGTTTCTCAGACTCCAACCTTACAAGCAAACATCACTCAAATATTAGGGCCACCACAAGTTAGCACCCAAATTTTATGCCCCCTATCAGATTATCAAACACATTGGTCCAGTTGCCTACAAACTTGCACTTCCAACTGCCTCCAAAATACATTCGGTGTTCCATGTTTCATGTTTGAAGAAAGTGGTGGGTCAAAATTGTTGGGTTCAAACCATCCTACCTGAACTATATGAAGAACGCTCCATTTGGCTACAACCCAAATTTGTCCTCAACATGTGAGAGCATCACTTGCAAGGAAAAACTATCAAAAAGTGTTGATCGAATGGAAGGACACATCTCCAAAGGATGCAACTTGGGAACCAACTACCATCCTACAACAATTTTCACATATTTAGCATTGAGGACAAGGCTATGTTTTAATGGGGAGGGCATGTTAGGATGCATCCCTAACCCCTCATAGTTAGTCATTAGTTAGTTTTCATTGTAATAAGTGGTCAACCCTCATTATTATCGGGACCACAAGTAGTTAAGGTGGGTTAGTTGATCCGGATTATTTTCGGCATGAAATGAGAGCGGAGATATAATAAAGAAATGCACAGAGATATTGCAGATGTTAAATAATATAACAGAAATGTATCAGAGATGCAACCATAAACACAGATATACAATAATACA
>JZKD02S0076211.1:171668-187025 GCA_000966675.3 Picea glauca
GTAATGAATAAATGTTGTATGCTAATTGATGAGTTTTTGTGCAAGAGGGAAGTTTTGGGAAAAAGAGCCCCACACTCATTCACCCCCCCTCTAAGTGTGGTAGGTGTGTCCAACACCTGTTTGGAGGAGAAATCAGTTGGATGAGAAAAAGATAGTCTTTAGTGGCACTCTCAACTATAGAAGATGAATACACGAAATTCACTCATGCAAGCAAGGAATCAATATGGATAGATTGTGATAGTTAGAGTGAAATATTTCTGGTGAAGAACTCAACTTATCATTCAAAGACAAAGCATATTGATGTTTAGTATCACTTTGTGAGAGAAATGGTTGAAGAAGAGAAGGTGATGTTGATGAAGGTGGACACTTTGAAGAATGTTGAAGATTCATTAACAAAATCTGTGAGCACTGAGAAGTTCTCTCGGTGTAAAGGATCTATGGGCATCGTTGCCCTGGATTGTTGACCATGTAATCCCATGTATGCAAAGAAAACAACCATTGGGAGAATGTTGGGTATGTGTTATATTCTTTGCAAAATTGTTCCCATGTATTTTACATTGATATGGGAGTCTTAGGGGGTGGGGGAGGGGTGAAAAAAAAAATTGGGCAGTTTTTTGCATCCGTTTTTGGTGATTTTTCAGCACACGCTTTTTGTTGATGGTTTTCTAATTCCAATTAAGGAATTAGTGTTGTTGACTAATCTGGTTCAATGGATTAGGGGTTTTGGATACCGCATGATATTATATATTGTATTGTTTTGTAAACAATGGACATATGATGAATAGAAGATTATAGATGCAACTCTAAACTAGTTATTGGTTTTCCTGGTTTGGATTTCCAAGGTAAAAATATTTGTGTAATGTGTGTGTGTGTGTGCACCATTGTATCGTTTCTATTTTTATTGAGAATATATTTGCAGTAATTAATTGTACAAGGTTAAAATCTACATCATTCGACGAACAAGCTCATCATTGAGAGGAGTGTCCAGTTTGAAGAAAGTCTCATGCATGCACCTTAGGAGTCACATGTAGAGACTTTTGTACTTCCTCTTGTACTAGACATTCAAGATGATGCATCCTCCCATTCAAATCATATTTTAGATCTGATTTCAGAATTAGATTTGGAAGATGATGAACAAGCATGTGAATATTCAGATAAAAGACCCAAATGGGAACAATCCACCTTACAACCAACAAGTGATCTTGTGGGGGATCTAGTGGATCTGAGGAGGATGAGATCCCAATTTGACGAGGAACCACATGCACTTACAACTATAGAACTAATAATTCCCATGCATTTCTACATGGTTCTAGCTTCATACCCTAATACCTATGTAGAGGCTAAAGGGAATCCCTTCTAGGAAGTAATTATGACCGAGGAGAAAAACTCCGTCATTGAGAACCAAACTTGGGACTTGGTTTCACTTCCATCAGATCAGAAGCTCATCAGTTGCAAATGGATATATAGGAACAAGAAAGTATCAAATGGACATGTGAGAAGGTACAAGGCAAGATTGGATGACAAAGGATTTTAGCAATTCCACGAGATTGATTATGATGAGACATTTGCTCCAATAGAAAATATGGACTCCATCCAATTGGCCCTCACCATTGCAACAACCAAGGGGTGGGAAGTTCACCAGATGGACATGATGAATTTAATTCTTCATTGTGATATCTCATAAGATATCTACATGGAGAAACCTCGAGGGTACGTATAAAACTCTTCTCTAGTTTTCCAACTCAAAAAGTCACTTTATGGCCTCAAGCAAGCTCCTAGAGCATGGTACGCTAAAATTGATTCTTACTTTCCCACTCTTTCATTAGATGTAAATCATATCCTGATGTTTATATGTTGAGAACCTATGACTCTCTATTGATCTTAGTACTATATGTAGATGATATATTTATCACAGGTAGTTCATCCTCAACAATTGATGGGGTTAAAGACATTTTGCACAACGCATTTTCTATGACTGACATGGGTCCACTTCACTTTTTCATTGGTCATGAGATCAACTAGGATGCTACAGGAATCAATTTGGCTCAGAAAAAGTATGCTAAGCATCTCTTGGTCAAATTCAACATGAGTGACAACAAGCCTCCAATCACACCCTTCTTATGCGAGGTCAAGCTCGTGGATGGCAGGGACAAACCATTAGTGGATTGCACCAAGTACAAACATCTAGTGGGGAGCCTTCTTTACCTTACTCACTCATGTCTATATCTCTCGCATGCAATGGGTGAAATTTCCAGGTACATACAAGATTTGTTGGAACATCAAGCATTGATGGTTCATCACACATCTCCTGGATTCAGTCGATCGAGCGGTAAACCTATATCTGGATGTAGTAGTTCGGGAAATCGATCAGATCTCTACATCAGTCAATTGAGTATTTGACATGCCTGCCAGTTGGACAATCGACTAGTAGTCAAAGATAGTTGGGTGGTGGATCGACCAACCTAGTGGTCAACTACAAATTGGATGCATGGACGGCCGGGTTGAGCATATTTGTCGAGCCAATTTGACAACACAGATTTGGTAGAGTCAACTCTAAAAACCAATGGTTACATGTGGACAAGATCTTCCCAATTCTATGGAAATTGGTTACATATTGAGGCTATAAATATCAGACCCCATGGGTCATTATAATCAAGCGATCGAAGTGATATCATATGGAGATATCAAGGTCCAATATGCACTATGATGTTTTGATCACAATGCTCTTTGCTTAAGTGTTGTAACAGTGTCTTCAGACACCACCTTTGTCTTCAAAATTTTATTCCAGCTTCAATTATCTACAGAAATGTCTATCTGTTTCGTTTATGTTCCACCCCTTTCCGCAACATGGTATCAAAGTCGATGGTTTAAAACCTCAACTTGTTATCAACAAACCTTTCTTAGTTGGATCTGTTGTGTGATTGACTCTGGATCAATGGTTTTCTAATTGGAACCTTTGAAATATGAATTTTTTTCTAGATGTCGAAGATGGCTTCGAATATTTATCTTATTGTTCTGAACGGATAAAATTATGCACTATGGGCACCAGACATGGAAACCCTACTTAAGAGTAAAGGACTATGGCAGTATATGAAGATTGTGATTCCAGATCCAATAGACAATCAGGTGAAGTTCGTTGTTGATGCAAAGAATGATGAGGTTATGGGGGTCATCATGATCTATATCTCACAGGATATTAAGTTTCACCTCAGTGGAATCAACTGTCCTCATCAAGTCTTGAAGAAGTTGAAGTTGTTGTTCGACTGAGTCAAAGAGAGCCACATCATGCAGTTGGAGAAAGAGTTGATCTCTCTTGATCCTCATTCTTTTGACACAATAGAGGACTATTTGGCATGTGTCAAAGAACTCTAGTTGAAATTGGGAGAATGTGGAAATAACTACTTGAATAAGGATAGACATTTCATCGAGTTGGTCCTGATGAACTTGAGAACACCATTCAAAGTGTTCATGTCGAATTTTTGCACCAACTGGAAAGCATGCAAGGAAGATGGTAAGGATTACACCTTTGAATCTTTCTATGGAATTTTGATTACTAATAAGAATAGACTGCTTGAAGAAGGCAAGCTTGGTGGTAAACATCAAGCCCATTTTCTCAAGGGAAATAGCAAGTTGGATCCCAAGGATAGAGTACGGATTGATGCCTCTACACAGAAACCTGCATACCATGACTAGAAACCTAAGGGACAAACAAATGAACCTCAACACAGTCGAAAGAAAAAGGCATGTCAGTACTGTGGAAAGACTGGACATGTGGAGAAAGCTTGTTATAAGAAGAGAGACGATTTAGAAGAGAAGGTTAAGCACATGGAAGGAATCGTGTTCGTTGAACGCCGACATGCTGATAATTTCACCTTCCAAGTTAGAACTTCTCAATCCTTTTTATCTCATTCTGCACAGAATGAATGGGTAGTTGAATCTAAGTGTACTCATCACATGGCTAAGGATGCCTCCTTGTTCACATGGTTGGATGAATCTAAGTAGAGGAAAATCTATGTTGCTGGTAATTTTTCTTTAGATGTTGTTGGTGTATATTTTAACCTTATACAATTAATTACTACAAATATATTCTAAATAAAAATATAAAAGAAACAATGGCACACACACACACATTACACATATATTTTTACCCTGGAAACCCAAACTGGGAAAACAAACAACCTGTTTAGAGTCGCACCTCTAATCTTCTTTATTCATTATCTTTCTTCATTGTTTAGAATACAATATATATATGATCCATGGGCATCCAAAAACCCTAATCCATTGACTCGGATAATTCAACAACCATAATTCCTTAATCATAATTAGAAAACCATCGGTGAAAACCATGTGCTGAAAAAACACCAAAAAGTGAATGCAAAAAACAACTAAAAACGTACGCAAAAAAACGTCGATTTTTTTTTCGGGGCCTCCCTTGCTCCCATATTAGTGTACAATACATGGGATCAATCTTGTAAATAATATGACACATACCCAATAGTTGGTCAAGGTGATGTTACCTGTCAACATGGGAAAATTGTTAAAATATATCATGTGCCAAACCTTAGTGTCAATCTGTTGTCTATTGCTCAATTGACATAGACATGTAAGATGGTGGAATTTTGGCCAGATCATTTCTATGTTCGTGATTTGAAGAAAGGCAAGTTGATTGTCGCCGGTGGGATTCTCGACCCGATGGACATTTTATACAAATTTTGTGACACGACTCGATCTGACGCTGAACTGACTACTCTTGTTACTCACACTGATGAGCGAAGTCAAATTTGGCATGAACAACTCAGACACCTAAATTTTCAAATTATGTAGTTGATGGAAACTCAAAACATGGTTGCTAGTTTACCTAAAGTGTTTCCCCCTAAAGGAGTCTATAATGGTTGTTTTCTTGGAAAACATCATCAGGAACCATTTGAATATGGCAAAGCACGACGAGCACAAAACCTACTAGAATTGGTTCACAATGATGTTTGTTGCATCAATCTACCCTCACTGGGATGTGTAAGGTATATTTTGACCTTTATTGATGATTTCTCTCATTTCACATGGGTCTATATTCTGAAGAATAAGAACCTTGTCTTTGAAAAGTTCAAGGAGTTTCGGGCCTTTGCTGAGAAGCAATGTGGCCAACCCATCAAGTTCCTAAGATCAAACAATGGTGATGAGTATGTAATCGAAATTTTGAAGAATAATTGGTTCGATTCGGTATTGATGGGTAGCAGTTGGTTCCTCACACACCTCACCATAATGGTGTTGTAGAACACAAAAATTAGATATTAATCAAAATGGATATATGTCTTTTACAGGATAAATATCTTCCTTCTCGCTTCTATGTTGAAGTGGTTTATTGTGGAAACTATTTGCTCAATCACATATCGACTCAAGTTATTCCTTACATGGCTCCATTCAAATGATGGTGTGGAAAGAAGCCTTCTTTCAGCCACCTCCCTATGTTTGGATGTGCTTCCTGGGATTATATTTCCAATGATTGCAGAAAGAAGTTAGATGCAAAGAGTCATGCTTTCATAATGATGGGATACTCTGAAGAGTTAAAATCCTATCGACTCTTTGATCTTGTCAAATGGAAAATTATTATAATATGAAATGTATGGTTTGATGAGAATCCTTCTAGCATAAATTTGTTGAATGCCTCCTTTGATTTGTTGTGGGATGATCCCTTTGATGTTGTCTCTGAAACTGGTTCCCTTGTTCCATATTTCAGTCCTTCGACTCAACAGTCTAACTTTGTTCATGTCTCGACTAGATTGTCGACCTCAGCATTGACTAGTCTGTCATCCTCTGTTTTGAATGGTTCGTTTACTGAAAACTCTTCGACTTCTTATCAACTTGTTGCAGTGAACCATAGTTCACCTATTTTTTTTCTACCCCAATGGGCTACCAAGACACTTGAAGCTGTTGGAGATAATTCTAGTGATGTTTCCTATGGATGACAAACTCGAAGTCAAAAGCGACATGCCAATGTTTCCTTGATGACTCGTGTACTTGAAATTCTGACCTTGTTGCCTACTCAGATGATCAAGGACGACTTTAATGGGAATAGGCTATGAAGACATAAATTAATTCTTTGTCAAAGAATCACACTTGGGACTTAGTTCCTTGACTGCAAGGAAAGAACATTGTGAAGTGTCTATGCATATATTGGACCAAATTTACCTCTGAAGGTATTGTTGAATGACATAAATCATGCCTTGTTGCAAAGGGGTTTTCTCAACAAGAAGGTATTGACTACATTGAAACCTTTTCCCTTGTCTCAAATATGAACTATGTTTTACTAGTTATTTCCCTTGTTGCTCATTTTGGATGGTGAATCCATCATATGGATGTGAAGAGTGTATTTCTTCATGGAGACATATCTGAAGAAATTTCCATGGAACAACCACCTGGTTTTGTGCATGTAGATTGAAGAAACAACTTGTTGACTCCTTTGACATGACAAATATTGGTACTCTGCATTATTTTTGGGGTCTTCAAGTATTACCACTACGTGATGGATTTTTCATTTTTCAATCTAAATATGTGATGGGTCTTTTGACACGTTTTAAGATAGTTGATTGTAATCCATGTGCTACTCCTTTTCAATATGGAGTAAAGATTAATAAAACTTGTCAAACACCCATAGTTTATGCTACACTTTATCGACAACTAGTTGATAGTCTTATTTTTCTTAGTTATAGTCAACCTGAAATTTCCTTTGTTGTTAGTGTGGTTTCTCGGTTTATGTAGGACCCAAAATAAATCCACCATAAAGAATTCAAAAACATTATCTGCTATCTTGTGGGTACCACTCATTTTGGTATCAAGTATTCTTAAAGTTCAAATTCACTAGTCGACTTCACCGACTCTGACTGGGTTGACGAATGTGATGATCGAAAGTCTACTTCTGGCTATGTGTTTTGTTTTATCACTGGACCATTGGTATGGTCATGCAAGAAATAAAAGGTATTCTCCTTGTCGACTATGGAAGCAGAATATTGTGGTGCCATTCAAATAGGTATTAAAGCAGTATTGATCCTCCAAATTTTGGGTGAACTTGGCCTTCCTATTCAGACCTTGACTACAATGTAATATGATAACTAGAGTGCCATACAGGTTATTGACAATCTTGTTGCCCATAGTAAGATGAAGCATGTTGAGCTACATCCTCACTTTTTGAGAGAGTTGGCTCATGAGAACGTCGTCTCCCTTGAATATTGTAGTACAAATGATCAGGCTGATAATATCTTCACCAAACCCTTAGTTGAAGCTAGATTTATCAAGCCCTGCATGATGCTTGGGCTTCAGGAAGTTGCAATTATGGGGGGTGTCATGATGAAATAATTTAACCTTATGAATCTCCAGAGACGTGTGTTGATGGGGGGGAGTGTTGGAACATCAAACATTGATGGTTCATCACACATATCCTAGATTCAGTCAGTCGAGCAGTCGACTTATATCTAGATATAGTCGATCGGGCGATTGACCAAATATTTACATCAATCCTTTAAGTAGTTGATATGCTTGTCGGTCGGTCAACCAACAGTTGAATACGGTAAGGAAGTGGATCGACCAACCCAAAAATCGACTAAGAGTTGGATGCATGGGTGCTCAGGTCGAGCATCCTTGTCAAGTTGACTTGACAACATTGATTTGGAAAATTCAACTCTAACGATCGATGATTAAATGTGGACAATATCTTCCTAATTCTATGGAAGTTGGTTAGATCTTGAGGCTATAAATAGTATACCTCGTGGTTCATTATCATCAAGCAATTGAAGTGATGTCATATGGATATATGAAGGTCCAATATACATTATGATATTTTGATCATAGTGCGCTTTTCTTAAGTGTTGTAACGATGTCTTTAGACACAACCTTTGTCTTCAAAATTTTATTCCCTCTTCGATTATCTGTAGAATTGTCTATATGTTTTGTTATAGATTCCACCCCTTTCCCCAATAGGAGTCGCACGGTCTTCACTGGCACCACCAATCATGGCATTCACTATGCAATATGTTGTACATAGTATCTCACATGATATGTAGATTTAGATTGGGCTGGTGATAACATAGATATCAAGTCCACCTCTGAGTACGTTCTTAGTTTGGGATCTGACCCCATTTTTTGGTCGAGTGAAAATAAATCAACGATTAATTTATCATCAACATAGCTCAATTATGTAGGAGTGGTCAAAATTACCATTCAGGTGCTTTGGCTACAAAAATTTCTCATTGAGGTCATTATTCAGTTCCACCATCTGACTATCATCTGGTACGACAATCAGAACACACTGAAAGTTTGTAGAGACCCAGTACAACGTCAGAGAACAAAACACATCGAGATCCACATACATTACATCAGAGAGTTGGTCCATGATGAGATCATCGATTTGCAGTATTGTCCTTCCTATAAACAAATTGTCATCATCTTCACCAAGACTTTCACTGAGTAGAAATTCCACTTTCTGCGTGACCTTCTTGGAGTGAAGGGCACAAATGCCTAGCAATAGTCTTTCTTTTTCAGCATTTTACTTTAAGAGGGGGGTCTTCCCATGAGGTTTTCCCTCTTTCCTCTCTTTTTAGTGTTCATTCATTATATGCATTGTAAAATGGGTGCCTAACATGGTTTCTTACCAGGACCCATTCTTCATTTACTCTCTCTCTCTCTCTCTCTCTCTCTCAACTTTGTAAGTTTTGTGTGAATTGTTGCTAGCTAGATTCTTTGTGCAGGTTTCAACCAAATTCTATAGTATTAGTACACCAAAACTGAAAAGGAAGGTTAGGAATTCCTAACTAGATTGGAGAAATTAAGAGGGATTCTAATGCTATATCGAAGGTGGGGGTCCATGGCTTTATGCAAGAGTCTTTCTTTGCCCAAGAACCAAGTGTCAAAGTTTATAATCTAGTCTATATCTTCTATTAGGCCAAATTCCATTGCGGAGAATCCCTTTACACATGGTATATAAAATATTCATATTTCATATATGGTTTCCAAGTCTTTGTGATCCATTGGTTCCAATATATTAGCTTTGGTTGGAGGCCATTAAACTTTTACACAAGCCCATTCTCTTTAAAAAAAAATGATTACTCCACTGCATCTTCCATAACTACTATGGATGGAGACAAAGCTTCATTCACCATTAAAACACTATATATCTCTAAAGAGATCACTCTTAAACTTTATTAAGGATCACATCCTTGACTGAAATCTTAGGGATTACCATGTGAGAGGGAAAAGAGCCTAATGGGATGGGTGCAGATGTTGAAGGAATAGTAGAGATAGACAAGGAAGATTTGAAGGTAAAGGGAGGAGGTTTTCAAAGTCACAGAGGAGGGATTTTTGTCAATGGAAGAGGAGACAAGATTTCCTTTACTAGAAGGTAGCAAGACATGAGAATGGGGTGATCACGGTGCCATTGTCGAGTTCATAGGCTTCTTCACAAAGGATGTTACAAACAAAGGGAAATTTCTAAAGGATATTCTCGTGGGGGGCGGGGTGGAAATAAATATTGACAAGGGGAAGGAAAATCTCAATGTGCTCCTAGAACCTGGAGAAAAAGAACTATGGTAAGGAACTAAAGGGACAATGAGGTGGTAGTAATGGTGCAACTAGGGTAAAACCCTAGATGCTTCATGTAGAGTAGTGAAGAATGTCATTTAAGTTATATGTGGCATTTTTATGATCATTTAATCAATTGGTTGTTTTGTATGCTTAATCAAAAAACACATGTTTGAATGGTGTGGAATGATATCCATGTGTTTGTAATGCATTCATGGGATGTGATGTCAATTCTTACATACCTATTTTGATTGGATTGAATTTTTCTATGTTATTTGTCCCTCCACTTTAATGTTGTGGCTTTGATTTTTTATTTTTTTGTATGTTTAATGGTGGCATTATTTAATGGTTGTCTAGTCCAATTTGAAGTAGGTGGGCATAGTTTGGTTGAAGTCCTATTTATGGTCTCAAGTTATAAATATTTTAGTGTTTGAATCTTTAACTTGTTTAGTATGAGGAGTCTTTGACTTAAGGAAAATGTTTTTATGTGTTTGTTGTTGGGTTCTTTCCAAGGTTGGATTCAATGTAAGTAGTTGTATCATCTTGTCTATGAGCCATTTGAATGAGATTCACTTGATGGCCCAATTTTCAAGGACATGTATTATATGCAATCTTAAACATGTTTTCATGTTTAGGGTAGTGTAATGGTTAGGTATTTATTCTTGAAGGGTGGGAGGGATTTCTTTGAAGGGATGTATAGTTATGTTTTTCTCCTTGGAAATAATTCCCCAAGAAAACCCAGGACACTTCCCCCTAATATGAAAATGGTAATCGATTGTTGATCAAAAAATTTGATCACCTAGATTTCCCTCTCTTGGAATAACAAAAAAAAAATCGATATCAGAAGAAGGAAAATTTGAAAGATTTTTATTTCATAGACTATCCCTAAGTCTCATCTTCGTCATGTAATTTACAGATTAAAAATATGAATTCGTATGCTCAAGATATCCAGGTTTTTGTTCAAGCACCCAAAGAGTGTTTTTCCATGTACAACACAACTAATTTTTGCAACTAAGATTTTCTTGGAACCATGACAATATTCTCAGAACCATGATTATATTCTTCGAACCACGCCAATTTTCTTGGAACCACAATTACAAATTTTCTTGGTTTTATTCTTAACACTCGAGACTAAGTCTTGACTTAGTCTCATTTTCTTGGTTCTTTATTCCATTCATTTTCTTAGTTCTTCCATTCCATATTCATGCCATATTCCATATTTTGTGTTTCCAAGTATTGTTTACATTTTCTTTTTTCCACTCTATACTTCTTGTTTCATCTCACTTGTGGGACCACACACCTTGCATTACCTCTCCACTCATCCCTTTGCCCACTCACCCACACTTAACCATTTTTCGAATCCCCCTTACTCCTCTCTGTGCAGACCTACACCCCATATTCCCCTTACCTACACATCCCTTACCCCCACACCAAATTCCCTTACTCCCTCTCCACTCATCTCTCTCCCCACTCACCCACACTTAACCATTTTTCCCCTCCCCCTCACTCCTCCATGCAGACCTTCTACTTCGGACCTACACTCCTCCCTCACTCTGATCTACATTCCATCCCCTCTCTTTCCTCCCTCACAACCTTCCTCCCCATCTCTCGTTCCATTCCTACACTTACCATTTTTCCTAAGTTTTATTTCCTCCAACCATATTATGACACATGGAAACCACTTATATTGTGACACATGGAAACCAATTGTATTATGACACATGGAAACCTTGCTCCCTCTCCACTCATCCCTCTCCCCACTCACCCATACTTAACCATTTCTCCCATCCCCCTCACTCCTCCATGAAGACCTCCTACTTCGGACCTACACTCCTCCCTCACTCTGATCTACATTCCCTCCCCTCTCTCTCCTCCCTCACAACCTTCCTCCCCATCTCTCGTTCCATTCCTACACTTACCATTTTTCCTAAGTTTTATTTCCTCCAACCATATTATGACACATGGAAACCACTTATATTGTGACACATGGAAACCAATTGTATTATGACACATGGAAACCTGTTATACTATGACACGTGGGATATGAGTGGGCATTGAATTGTTACTGACTGGGCAACTAAAATATTTAATTAGTTCACTAATTTTCTAAGGGTCGAATACCTAAGTCTCCATGGTCTCCATATGCTTTACATGAGAGGCATTGTGGAATTTACATTATAAACACTTCAAATCCCAATAGCCCCATGCATGTGGGATGTATATTTTCCAAGAAAATTCGAAATCTTAAAGGAGAAGGACGAATTAAGATCAAGGGTTAATATTAACCCACGAGTTAGATGAATGATTGTTGAGCGACGAACTTCTGGAAGCCATAACTTGAGATCCGAGAGTCGGATTTGGGTAAATTGTACCTTGTTGGAAAGTTAATTCGACAAGGAAGATGGTGGAATAGGTTTCAAGAGATGAAATCGGCCATGATGCTCTCAGAAATTGAAAGAACATCCAACTTGGTTTTTATGGTTTGATGATAAATCTGCTTGGAACGTCAACTTCTCAAGCTCATATCTTGAGATCCAGAACTCCAAATTGCGCTCAGGAGGACTCATTGGAAAGTTGAGATGATGAATATTGCATATAGAATATTTTCCATGGCTGAAAGGGAAAATATATTGCTCAGAAAATTAAAACACAATCCACTTTTGTTAAAGGCATTCAAATTAAAATTTGAAAATAAAGTTTATTAAATAAACTTCATTAAAGGAACAAGTGGGCCCTATTTGGAGGCACGATTTTCAACGACATAGCGTCATGAATGAAAATTAAATAAAGTAAAAATTAAAAGTGATTTACTCCAAAAATGGACTGTGGAAGGTTCTAGAAAGGCAAACCCTAACTACTCCAAGAAAATTGAAAGCATATTTTAAAAGGGCAAGAGAAGCCACCATCAAGAGGTTGGCGATCAGAAGTTTCTACAAGGGTGAAAAGTCTGCAAGAAGCAAAGCTCTATCTTTCCAAGATTCATTGGATTGGCCTGCTAAAACTTATCTCTCTACATCTTCTTCGTTTCTGTGTCTTTCCATCAAATCTCCCATGAATGTGTGTAAATCAGGAAGATTTGGGTATGAGCAGTTCATTCTCTTGAAATCTTCAGTTATCTTGTAACATTTCAGGTACATGGGAGAGAGATCCCTAATTGTAAAAAGTAGATGTAGTTCATTTCAGTTCATGTAATCGTCATTGAGACAATGTTGAAGCTGTTTCAGTTCTTTTGTTTCAGGCATCATTGAACTTTTCATATTGAGCTATTTGTATAAATTTCTCTTGCAAAGAATTATTCGAGGCACTACATTAGTGATTTTTCATACTTTGAGTTTAAAGCACATGATTTCAAATGTCTTGCCTATCAAAATCATTTTTGGGTTGTAATGAAGTTATAATTTAAATTTCTTTGAAGACCTTTCATTTCTTCATCTTGCAAAAGTCATAGAAGATTCTGAGTTCAATTTATCTTACAAGAAAGAAATAATGTTTGTTGAAAGGAGACTCCAAAAACCTTGTAGACATAAATATATGCTGACACGTTTTATCTTATCTTTTATTTAAATGATATAATGTATATGTGTATAACTGTATATAAGGGTTTTGCATTTGTATATATCAGCTTTCTTGGAATATCTTTCGGAGTTTGCTTTTTAGCATTCACCCTTTACATTCATTGTAGAACCACACAAAGAATCTTCCAACATTTCGGCCAAAGAGGAGTACAACCTCTCTAAAAGTGCAGATGGATTCATATCCTCATGAAGTTGACCTTAAGACCGTAAACCAGTCTTTTAGATCAACACTAGTGTGAAGGGGGAAACATAGACTTAGTGTGTCTAATCCCAAGGGAATCAAACTGGGGACCTACAAAACACAACTTATTATCAAAAATGTCTTGAAAATAGTGGCAATAACCAATTGAGTTAACCCTCAAGGCTCAATTTTTTTTGGTAACATCTCATCCCACCCTCAATCACTTAAGTGAGAGTGAGGTTATTAGTACCTTATCAACTCCAACTAAGCACAAGAGGAAAACATGTCACAAGTGAGATTTAAACTTGGGTGGGGAGGACAACAACTTCTCCTCTTAATCACCCATTCTAGACAATTGATTTGAATGTGTGGTTCTATAATTGCAACTTCTCATTTTTAGTGGTTGCAATGTTGGTTTTGTTTTCATGCACATGGTAGTTTCTAGGTCATTACTCTTTTGGTTAGGCGGTGGTCCAGATGGGTGTCTGGTCTCAAATAGTTATTGTTCATGCATCTTGGTCTACTATTATTTTAGTCATTGTTGTATAGGTAACATTTGTGCTTATGGCATGACCCTAAGGGGGGGTATATATGGGGTGAAATGTATATGATATGACCCCAAGGAGGGGCATGCATGGGGTTAAATGTATGTGTAATAGTGGTCTACCTAATAAAGGGGCCACATCTGCAATGTGTGAATATATATATATATATATATATATATATATATATATATATATATATATATATATATATATATATATATATATATATATATATCATGTAGTTAGTATTGAGAAAGATGTGATTTGGACACATGAATGTGTTGGGGTATTTGGAGGCGGTTATCATATAGAAACCATAGTACACACCATGTACACCAAATGTGAGCATGGAGCACAACTCCAACATAGATAAGACATATGAGTTACATAATAACTCTTCAAAGAATAGGATAACCTCCTCCAAAAACCCAATGCATTCATATATCCAAATCACATGTTCCTCAATAATGAATACATGATCTCTATATATACATATTCACGCATTGCACATGAGACCCATTTATTAGGCCAATCACTATTACACATACATTTACCCCATTACATATACTTTTAACCCCATTTATGCCCCCCTTGGGTTCATATCATATATATTTAACCCCATATATACCCCCCTTGTGTTCATATTAACCTTGCTAGCCCTAATCAACCACTAGAGGTAAACATGTCACAAGTGAGATCTGAACCTGGGTGGGGAGGACAACAACTTCTCTTAATCACCCAATCTAGACAAATAACTAGAATGTGTGGTTATATAGTTGCAACTTCTCATTTTTAGTGGTTGCAATGTTGGTTGTGTTGGCATGCACATGGTTGTTTCTAGATTAGTACTATTTTGGTTAGGGGTGGTCCATATGGGTGTTTGGTTTCAAATAGTTGTTGTTGATGCATCTTAGTCTATTATTCTTCTAGTCATTGTTGTATCTAGGTAATATTTATTCTTTGGAAAATTCTTGGTTTATGTTTAATTAGTGTTTTTTTTTCTCCTTTTCCTTGTGTTATTGTCATTTTTGGTTAGGGTTATATCTTGTTTGTATAATTTCTTAATTTGTATTATGAAAGAAGAATAGAAATCTTAGAGCTTGGTCCTTTAGTGATTTGTCTAGTTTCATTTTCTATAATTATTGCGGTCATTTGTGTCAATATATTATTTGTTGTGTGTGTTTTTTTTTGCATTCTTTTTTGTTTGTAGTTATAATTGTTTTTGGACCTGTTATCCCCGATATCTAGGGATAACTAGGAGATCATGTCTCGAGGCCCACATGGTCCTAGACATGGAGTACGAGAGCAGATTGACTTGAGCATGGCCCTTGAGGGCCCATGTTTTCTTCTTCTCAGCCAGACTTGTCCTGCCAACAGTACTAGCCTCCATCACTACCGGCTTGGGCTTGCATCAGAAAAGGCTCTTGCTCCATGAGGTAATTGGTCTGAGGTATCATGGTATGTGTCACATTTGATCATTATAACCTTC
>JZKD02S0076211.1:191185-208022 GCA_000966675.3 Picea glauca
TATATATATATATATATATTTGAAATTGTTTTAACCATAAGAAATTTCATCTCTCTATCTCTTTAGATTGTCTCTCTATATATAAAGAACCTTGTTTTAATCATAAGAAATTTCATCTCTCTCTCTCTCTAGATTTTCTATATATATAAAGAACCATCGTAGATCCATCTTAAGTATAGATCTTAAGTTTTGTGTGTGCTCCTTTCAAGTTTTCTATGTGCCCATTCTAGTTTTGTGTGCACCTAGGCTAATGGGAGGCAAATGTTGTGCCAGAACAAGTTTTGACATTACGGTCCAAGCTTGAAGTCTACCTAGCGCACGTCGGCCCGAGTTTTGTCAGTGGCACCGAAAATCAAGAAGACGCTTGTTGAAATCAAGAAAGGAATCATTGAGAAATCTTCTCGAATGATTACTGCCAACAACACAAGTGAACATGGAATTTATAGAAGATGAGTTGGAAAGAGAGTTAAGATTTCCCCAATTCCAGAAGGTTATGTGGAATGCAGGCAAGTACCAGAAGCGTGGGAGGCAATTTTGTCGGTAGAGTGAGTGGAGCAGAGAAGAAAGAGACAGAGCTCACAAGCAGAGAAAGCTATAAAAGGAAGCAACGACATCATAAATAGGGTTAGAGAGTTCTAGACACTCACTTAGAGGATTCATTCAATTGTTTGTTGTATGTTGAACTCACTTTGATCCTTTGTAATGTTGTAATGTTGCTAGATATTAGTTTGACTATGTCATATGCTTGAGGTTAAAAAGGATGCACATAGTACACTATATTGTAACACCAGGGAATTATCTAAGGAGGACTTGAGGCTCTATTGTTGAATAAAGTTTGCTTAATGTATGCTTGTATTCTATGGAACAAAAGGAATAATAAAGCTACATCAGTTCTGATCTATCGTGTGTCATTCATGTGTTATCTAGATGTGTGTGTGTGTGTTGTTTTACTTAATGATCAATAGTAAATTAAGGTTAATGGAGTGCCTAAATTCTATCATGAATGGATCGCCGTGTATTTATCCCTTCATGCTTGTCACAAGACTAGATCGTCTTTGTGATCCCCATTTTGTCTTGGGTGAGACCTTCTTCGGCCTTGGCTGAAGATTGATATGTCGATGCTTTGGGGTTTTTGTTGTCGACTCTGGAATATGATTGTCATTAGACCAAAACCCGCAAGTGTTAATATCCGCCACAATATCTAGAGTTAGGATCCAAGAGAGGGGGTTAACCCATGTGGAAAAACTTGCAGGAAGCGCTAAAACCAATGTCCAATAGAACCCTGGGTCTAAACTCCCCAACGTTAAGAAGGATGGGCTCAAGAGTGAAACAACACAAACAAATGGTTCTATTATCGATACCTGAAAGTCTTATAGGGAATGATGAAGGCAAGAGATGAGGTGGTATACCTCTCGAGGGGAAATTCAATACTGGCTAATTCCAAAGGAGCATGAGTTTTCCCTGCAAGAAACTTAGGGTCTGAGAGTGAACGTGGAGATATGGAAATATAAATATATTTATATTGATATGCATGAGACATTCTTTGATGAAATCCCTTGTTTGTTGTATGAATGGTTGAAAAGGAAAATTGCTACCAATTCTATCGTGTGGCCTTTAGAACCAATGGTTTGGGATCAAGCCACGCTTGACAGATTAAGGGTGTGGAAAATAAGTGGACTTGGGCCATTGACTTCTAGTTTTCTCGAGTAAAAGAGGGCTATATTATTGAATTTGTTATGGAATACACTGATTCTTCAAATTTCACAGAAGGTCTGAGGAAACGAATGCTAGAAGAGATTCCACTCTAGATAAAGATGTTGTTCTTGGAGAAAGGGCTGATGCGCATGGAGCCTGATAGAATGGTTGATTAAACTCCCCTAGCGTTGAGGGGGTTGCAAGGATGGGGGAAAATGAGAGAGGAAATGGATCCGTTGAAGAGGATCCATAAATTATTGAGATGAGGTGAGGAATGGGATGCACCCAGAGGAGAAGAGAAGAGAGAGATTCGATAGATACATAAGAAGAGTTGAGATAAGAAATCAAGAGAAGCAAAGAGGTGAAAAATAAAGAGTAACGAGCGAGTGACAAAGGGTCAGGCTCGGGATGAAGAGAAAAGAGACCGCACTAGGTGGAAGTGTGAATTAATGCACTGTGTAAGAGTGGAGCACATGCACAAATAGGCCCGCGAAAAGGCACAGTGTCGAGAGTAGGGTGTTTGGTGGGGATACCAATAGTAGTGGTGGTGGTGGTCCCAAGGGCCTAGGCGATGAAGTCCAAACCCCTTGGTTGTTGCGGAATGTCGCAACCTTGAAATAAGATGAGGCACATAGTAGAGGCATGGGAGAAATAAAGGAAGACGGAGGATCCCTCAGTGGTGGGGGAGAAGAATTGACAATTATAGATGGTCTTGCATGGTTGCAAGTAAGAAACTCTCTAGGTCCCCTCACAAGAAATTTCGAAAGGAGATGGACTTACCCCCCTTTGAACCACCCCCCTTACACGTTTGTAATCAAGAAGAAAGAACAACATATAGTGAAGCAATTGGAGTAGGAGAAAGAGTAGAAGAAGACAAAAGAGAAGAGGCGAGTGAAGAAGAAGGCAAAGCCAGTGCGACTTCACAAGGAGGGGTATCAGTGTTATGACCCAAGAGGGGCATATAGATGGCTAAATGTATTTGATATGACCCCAAGGAGGGGCATATATGGGCCTAAATGTACATGTAATGTGTAAATACATATGTAATAGGGTCGACCTAGTGATAAAGGGGCCTCATGTGCAAGTGTGAATAGTTATATATAAGAGATCATGTATTCATTATTGAGATGTGAATTGTGAAGAATGAATGATATTTGGTTATTTGGAGGGGGTTCCCCTATTATTTAAGGAGTTATTGTGTAAATTATCTATCTTATAGTTATGCTCCATGTTGACATTCTGTACATGTTGTGTACTTCTATAATTTTATGATATTTTGAGTATTTGGATCATAACATTTGGTATCAAAGCTTAAGGTCTTGGGGTTTCGCTGCTACATCTGAGACACCTTGGAATTTTCACTATAATTTTTTTTCTACGACGTTTCAGAAGGAACCCCTTGTAGGATATTTATTATAGGGATCAAGGTACGTTGGGTTAAAATTTAAGATCCTAAGGCCTTATACTTGTAGAGATATAGACTGTGTAAGATAGGGTTCTGGAATCATCATGAATTTATTCATCGCGGAATTTTCGCTATAAATTTTTTTCTATAATGTTTTAGAACCTGAAATCCATAGGATATTCATATAAATTATCAACGTATCTTTGATAAAAATTTCAGCTTCTGGGTCATCCTAATTGTGTAGATACACCCTATGGAAGATAGGGTATCTGACTAATCCTATTGACTAGTCTCAAACAGGTGTTCTGGGTAAAACAACCATAAATTATTCATAGAGAATTCAAATTGAGTGAGATTGGTTGCATTAAATAGTGCACGAGGCACGATGTACAAGTTCTCTCTATCGAAAAGGCCAAAAATCAGCAAGGTGTGGGGAAGTTATCATAACTTCCACTTGGCACATCCAATTTTGGTCAGACCTATGAAATTGCAGAGAATAAATTTCAGAGTACTACAGGTCACAATTTCAAACTGAGAAGGGAAAAAATTGCAGAGATACATCATAAGTAAGGTCATCGAGGAGGACAGACTCCAAATCAGGGTTTCAAAGGTATGTTCACTTAAAACTATCATAACTTTTTATTGGAATGTCTGATTGAGCTTATTCAAAATCCATTGGAAAGATAACACATAGAAGAGAATATTGGAACAATCATTATAAATATTTGATAAATTTATCCTTAATATATAGAGGTTTGAAGTCAAGGATTGGGCTTAGACCTCAATTAAGAATGAATGTTACCTAAATTTACAGGAGATGAAGATAAAGATGAAATCAATCCTATGGAATGGTTGAGGTTGGTAAAAGAATATAATATGACTCGTAATAAAGAAAGATATTATTTTTTTGATGAAGCTTGGAAGTCGTGGATGAGTGTTGGTCAAGATACTAGATGGCACTACACATGGGAAGAATTTGAAAAAATCTTCTCAGATAAATGGATTAGGGATACAAAAATGGAGGAAATTTATAGAATTCAAGATGAATTAAAAGAAGCAAAGGAAGAGATTAAGAAGAAGGGTGAGGATCTATCTAAGATAATATCCCTTAATGAATCACTTGTTAAGGAGTTTAAGAACCTAAAGCAAGAAAATACTAGCAAAGGCAAGTGGGAAAAAGATGAATCAAGAGAAGATTTGAAAAAGAAAGATGAAGATATATGTAGATTACGAAGCCACAATAAAAAACTATTGGATGAGGTTAAGAGATTGAAAGAAGAAAAGAAGAATTGTCAAAATAAAGAAGAAAGAATAATCTTGGATGAAGAATCTACCAAAAGACTGCAAGTGAAAATTTGAAAGAAGGTTGAGGAATCCTTAAATACGGATGAGATTAAGTCAGAAATGCAAGCCAAAATTGAAGAAGGACGTCAGAATTTGTTAGATGGGATCACATTGCAGCTTCAAAAGGAGAAAGAAGACAAGATTCAAGAACGTCAACAAAATATACTTGATGAAGTTGAACTCCATCTAGAAGATGTACATGCCAAATATGATGGTATTATCTCAAAGGCTAGAGTAATCAAAGACCAAGCAAAGATGATCAAGGATTCCATTATCGTTGGAAAGAAGATAGATGAAATGCATGTGCAGAGTGAAGGAATGCCATCAAATGTGAAACCGTATCGACACCCTCATTACCAAGAAACATTTCAAGGAAGACAAGAAGGACAATATCAACATTATGAAGGAAGAAGATGGAATACTTGTCAAAATTCATGGAACAAGGCATCACCAAACTACTCTTCAACAAGCTATTATCAGATACCAACAACGACTACAAATTGGAGAAGCTTCAACAAAAATACATGGAATCAAAGGAAAGAAAATTATTCAACAACTAGACACCAAGTATTAAGACTGAAAAGAATTGATTTTGGATGGATATATCATCAACAATGGAATTAAGAAAGAAGAAACATAAGAAGGTCATATTACTTGGTTTCATCACATGTGAAGCATTTAAATGCAAAGCTTTGAGGACAAAGATTTTTGAAGGAGGGTAGTATGTTATGACCCAAGAGGGGCATATATATGGCTAAATGTATATGATATGACCCCAAGTGGGGGAATATAGGGGCCTAAATGTACATGTAATGTGTAAATACATATGTAATAGGGCCGGCCTAGTGATAAAGGGGCCTTATGTGCAAGTGTGAATAGTTATATATAAGAGATCATGTATTCATTATTGATATGTTAATTGTGAAGTATGAATGGTATTTGGTTATTTGGAAGGGGTTCCCCTATTCTTTAAAGAGTTATTGCGTAACTTATCTATATTGGAGTTGTGCTCCACATTGACATTTTGTACATGGTGTGTACTTCTGTAATTTTATGATAATTTGAGTATTTGGATCCTAGCAAGGAGTTTGACAACTAGCAGTCAAAACATAGGAGTTGGTTTGAGAGTGACAATGGTGAATCAAGATAGAACCTTAAGGCTGCCCGTGTTTAACTCAACATGGAAAGATGATGCAAAACAACATTGGTTCACATGTGAAACAATATGTTCTGTGAATAGGATCATAGACTAAGCATAAAAGATCGTGCAGCTGGATACCATGTTCAAGGATAGAGCCTTGATGTGGTACAAGAAGTACAAGGCCACTGTGCCAGCGAGACAGACGAGGTCTCTGACGGAGATCAAAAGGGATTTACTGAAGGAATTTCAAAATCCCAAGTCTAAATCTCATTGTCTTAATGAGATCAAGGAGATTAAGCAACATTAAGGAGAAACCGTGTGGGATTATGACCAGTCATTTAAGATTTTATTGGATAGGATGATGTTCCAAATCTAGGAAATGCAACACTGAGAGTGGTTTATTGCAGGGCTTATTCCCCATATCCGAGTCCCACTCACCCAGTAGAAGGTGATAAATCAAGCGGAGGCAATAGAAATTGCAATGCGCCTAGAAGCTACGTTAGGAGGGGTAGAGAAGTCGATAGTATTAGCACAGGTGAAGTTGCAACTATCCAACATGACGATGAATTTTCAAGATATGGAAAAGATGAAAGTCTTGTGCGAGCACGTTTTTTGTACTACATGTCGCACTAAGGGGCATCGCAGGGACGAATGCCCTTTACTTATGAATTATGTGGCGACGAGCGCGTCAAGTCCATTCCCAACTAGACAGATGGAATGGTGAGAGATCTTCCAATAGTGGGGCCACATACCACCCCACTGCCCAACTTTGTAGAAGTATCAAAAGATGCATCATACTTCGTTCTATGAGTTATGTAAATCCATGGGACATGATGTTAATAATTGTCGGTCAATCCAGTTGATGCAAGACAATACCTGTGATACATTCTGAGTACCGGAAGAGCAGAAGGGTGGCGATCACGGTGGTGTGGAAAGAGGAAGATACCAAGGAGGTTGTAGAGGTGGATATGGGTGTGGTTGTGACTGAGGATATGACATTGGGGGAGGCAGACTTCCCACTTGTTTCAATTGTGGAGAAATTGGTCATGTATCAGGGTTTTTTACCAAACTGCATGTGCTTTGTGCATACTGCTATAGTCCTGAACATGTCATAGAGGATTGTCCCAAATTAGTGAAGAAGTGGGAAGAAAAGAAGATGCATTGCAATATGGTGCATGCAAAGCCACACAAAAATAATAAGAAAGATGAAGAAGTCGACGTTCGAGTGGTAGCTCGAGGAGGAGAAAAAATAGGAAGGGACTTCGAGCAATATGAGAGCTTGGGCCAGAATCTGGAGGGAAAGATAAAAAAGGAAACACATCCCCCTTCTAAACTCTATGCTTCCCAGCAAAAGCATTTCCTGCACAATGCGCAGTGTACTATTTAAGAATAAAGATCATGCGTAGAGTTGCATCACACAACATAAAGATCACTCAAGGAGGCTCAGATCTATGAAGAAGTACAATGAGTGACATAGAGGTTGCTAAAAGAGACTTGCACTGGGGAAGAGCTATAGCGTGCAACGCAACGGTCTTTGGAAGAAGCTCACATGCGTGAGGATTTGCAGCAGCGACATAGAGGTCGATGGAAGAAGCATGCAAGTAGGAAGAGTTTTAATGCACCGAACAAAGAGCAATTGAGGAGAATCATCTTGAAGAGTTGAAGCAAGCAACATGCGAAGAAGCATTACACAAATTAGGACACGAGATGGACACAGAGGATCAAGTAAGTAATTTCTTATATTGTTGTTTGAGACTGCTCAATGATCTTGATGTTGCAAAGAAGTTGACATAGATGCTAACCACTTGTATGGGGAAGGAGATGATGGAGAGGACTATATCAATTCCCCTACCGAAAAGAGATATGTGCCAAGTCAATAAGAAAAATCACATGGGGCGTGAATTCAAGATGACAACAAAGATTGGTGGCTATGACATGGATAGATTCATGTTAGATCTGGGTTATGATGTGAATATTATACCAAATAATTCCTGGGAGGTGATGGGTAAACCAAAATTGGTTTGGTCTCCCATCCAGTTGCAGTTGGAAAATCAATACAAGATCTACCCCATAGGTCGACTGGAATAGTTGGAAGTAAATATAGAAGGGGTAAAAACAAAGGTTGACTTTGAAGTAATAGAGATTATGAATGACTCTGACCCATTCCCTACATTTTTTGCAACTGACTGAGCCTTTGAAAACAATGCAATGTTGAATTTGAAGAAGAGGAAGATATCCTTTGAAACTACCCTGCACATGGTTGGACCTCTAGATCCATATGAAGGAGATAGATACAATGAGCCAGTGGATGAGGATGCAAGAATATTTCCTATTGAAAACCTCTATAAGATCATGAGGTGCAGAGAGGATTACATCAACCCCACCGCATATGGAGAATTAAGTTGGAGAAGTGTCGATTTGTACGACACAAATTCTGAAAATGCTATGGAAAGGTGGCATCAAAAGTTGTATGAGGTCTCAACAAGGAGGTGTGCACATATCTCCATAGAAGTGTGCGAGGAAGAATTTGGATCCTATCGATACGATGGATCATAACCGATGGACACATTTATTGCATGGATTCGACACATTCCTGAACATCATAGGGCTAGTGCACTTGACATAGTGCTCATAGGAATTCATATGTGATGGTGGGCTGCACATCGAGAACCTTATCGTGGATGGGAAGTTGTCGAGGAATCCATGCATCAAATAGATTTCTCTACAAAGTATGTGGTAGAATAAAGAACATTGGCTCGTCCTATCACAACTAACCCCATTGAGAAAATAGATGAATCCCATAAGAATAACACAATCATGGACACTCATTGGACAAAATAAGTAGGATGGATACGGGTGAAGAGGCATTGCAACCCACCAGGGGTCGTTGTGATTAAGTAACCAAGGGGAACCCACGTAGGGGCGCACATGAAACATGTGTGGTGCCCCCAAATAACTACATATGTGCATGTACAAACATGTCCCTGTCACAATCAAGGCTCTACGGTCTCAGTCGTTTCACGAATTAAGACAGTGACATGTACGTTATACATTTTCTGAAGGAAACAATCATTAACATGGCCTTCAGTGCTAAATGCTACAACCTCCTCGAATTTTTCACACGTTTGGTGGTAGAATCAACAATCATGCACCATTAATGCACAAGGATTGATATGTTTCATGGATCACGAACATCGATGGAAGTGGCTCACGTAACTTCCGATAATTTATATATTGATGGGACTGTCGGTATAGTATACATTTGAATGACCCAGAAGAAAATGATGGTTACCCTACGACACTCTCAGTTCTTAACAACCCTCGACACACCTCCTAGCTATTTTGTAGTACTCTTTTAAGTAACTTTTTATTTTCATACTCAATGTTGTCCAACTTAGTGCATAATTTCATCAATCTATAAAAAGGGTCCACAATATTAGTCGAAAAGGGAACAATAGAAATAATCGTGAGTGGAAGTATCAAAATATTTTCCCTATAATAACTTTCCATAGAAACTTGCTGAAATAATTCCCATGGCTTCGTCAATGAGACCACATGGTCGGAAGAGATCCTAGGTTGTTGAAGACCGACAAACAGTAGAACCATCATTACCTCGACATGTGAGTTTCACAAGTTCACGGACGGAAGAGTGCATGATGTACAATTCATGGATTATGATTTCCACGACCTCGGACAGTTCCCCACCTTGTCCTTCTGCCATTATGCCTACACCATTTGAAGTGCACACGGTAAACCATTAGTGCTCACCCAAGAGTGGGCCCAACCCCTTAGACAAGCCAATATTCTACCTCTAATTTACTGCCCCCATTTTGGGCATAGCAGGGTTGTCACCCCATGTGTTTGCCTTTTACTCACTCACCTACATGGTGGGTACTTGTGGCTGGGGTGGAAGTATTTGGTTGATGAAGAAAAAATCCATTGTGTTACATGCTTTCCCATGGATGGTGATGAGCAAGAAAAAGTCTTAGTCGCTAAATATGTTCCACAACATGAGATCCACGACACATACAATACACACCATGGTAGGGGTGGGGTGCTCATTTTAGAAATAAATGCTCGGTCGATTCTCTTTGCTACACAATTGATAGCCTGCAAAATATTGCTTAGTTTTACAATGGAGGAGTGCCCATTTGGGGTAGTCGTTGTAGCTGAATGGTGTGTATCTGGTGTCCATATGACTTGGGTTTAATATGTAATGAATGAATTTATTGATGATTGCTTAGATGCCCAAAACTTAGGGAAATAATTTCATTACAATTGGATTCTACTTCTTCTCACTATGGTGCTTTGGTATCCCCCTCAGGGGTTTGAACGACCTACTAGAAGTAGGCATGCCTTTAAATCTCCTTTATTTATGTGATTGCATGAGAGCAAGGATTAGTGCACCCAAGATTCCAATGATGAGTTGTTTCAGAGTTGGTACCAAAAACTAATCCAGGAAACTACTTTGCAAGAGCACATCTCGCGCACCCTCATTTACAGGTATGACGACTACCTCTTATTTGAATGTACTTTCCATAACATGTTCGTCTATCCCAGTGATGATCAAGGTGCTACAATGGCACTCCTCCCACTTTGAATTACAAAAGAATACATCCAACAAGGTGTGGTCGAATGGCCTGATCATGACCAACCACTTCCCACTGAGGACATTGATACTCTAGAAACGCGCATTAAGCGTAATCATGACCAAAACAAGGCTGAAGTTGTGTTGCATCAAGAGAGAAACACAATCCCCCATGGAAAGGGTTCTAACGATGATACAACAACCAAGCAATATCGAGATCTACATGCTACGCAACAATAAGCACAATCCACCCCAATTCGGGGAAAAGAGACAGCGGACTAGCCTATCCAGCCTATTGCAACAAGGTTCTATTGAGATGTTTTTGGTTGTCGCCACATTAATCGATGCCTTAAATAGGAAGTTTTTTCTTTAACAACAAGTTCATTCAAAAGCTATGCGCAATGTTGATCATCTTTTTCAACAACATGGAGGCACACCTCTAGTACCAGACACTTCTATGTGGCCATCGGCTTTCAAGATTCATTCCAGTGCCTTTGCTTTGGTCCTTAGAGTGGACCCCCCAACATTACTTATCATAGATTCCAACAATGGAGGTATCTTGTTGGCACCTATTCCAACTCCCATGATAAATGACTGTGCTACCACCCTGCACTCTGAGTTAAGTGAGAACAAATAAAAACTAGGCCAACCTCATGCACATAAACAACTCCAACACCAAGTAGACATTGTCGTGCATAATTAGATGCATGAACAATACCAGAAGGAGATTCAATATCATCAAGCATTACATAGGAGGTATGAAATTGAAAGTGTGACACATATGGTCTCCCAGGCCCAGTACATTGAGCTCACTACAACGTTCATTGACCTTATGGTGTTTTGGACAACTTATATGCACAGATTCCCACTACTTCTATGCAAGGGCATAATGTCCTTCTGGTATTTAAACTTTCGAATATAAAATCCTACCTACATAATCTAGAGGCACATCTCGTTGCACTTCATCCACCAATCCACCCAACAAATATCTCTGTGACTCGGTTCTAGAAAATGATTGAGTTGGCCCAAGCAGCTCTCCATGATGGACAACATAGGGTGGAATCATTCTCCCGCATGGTCAACTACAACTTCTCCCTATGGACCCATCTCCAAACACCACCAGGAGTATCTACTATCAAAGACCAGGTTCACATGGATGAGGCAAAGGTTTCCCAAAAAAAGGGAGATCTAACCTTTTGCTTTCTGGGGAGCACATCGTTACGATGCTTGCAATTGCAACAAAAACAAAGGAGATCACTGCAGATCAGGATGAGCAGTAGAGTATGTCTAAGATGATCACTTTTGCGACCGATAAGGCCTTCTTCTTGTTTATGCAACTTTTCGATGTGTAGGTTAATGTTGACACTCTCATTCAACATATCAATGCAACTAACCTGACAACTTCTCAGGTCACAACAGTTGAAGTTGGGTCTGTTACTCAGTTCACATGGGATCTACATGGCTACATTAATGATCTTGATCTCCTATTCAAGGATTTCATGCAGGAACTCAGAAGCATTGTCTTGTCCATTGCAATGATAACTCCATGAAGTTATTGGCTCGAGGACAGGACAAACAATAGTGGTGGGGGCCTATTGGCACCCAAATTTTTGGGTTTATCTCATGCATGAACACAATCGAAGTTGTGCATGCTCATTCCAAGTTTTGTGTTCACTCCTTCCAAGTTTTCTATGTTCCCATTCCAATTTTGCACGCGCCTAATCTAATCAGCGAAGAATAACAAGAAGTGTGTGTTGAACCAAGTTTTGACATTGCGGGCCAAGCATGAAGTCTACTTAATGCGCGTCGGCCCAAGTTTTTTTAGTGGCATTGAAAATCAAGGAGACGTGCACCGAAATCAAGAAAGGAATCATCAAGAAATATTCTTGAATGATCACTGCCAACAACACAAGGGAACCTGGAGATGAAAAAACATGAGCAGGAAATACAGTTAATATTGCCCTGATTACAAAAGGCTACGTGGACTGCAAGCAAGTGCCAGAAGCATGTGAGGTAGTTTTTTCAGTAGAGTGAGTGGAGAAGAGAAGAAAGAGACAAAGCTCCCAAGCAGAGAAATCTATAAAACGAAGTAGTGACATTGGAAATAGAGTTAGAGAGTTAGACACTCACTTAGATGATTCATTAAATTGTTCGTTGTGTGTTGAGCTCACTCTGAGCCTTTGTAATGTTGCAATGCTACTATATATAAGCTTGAATTTGTCATATCCTTGAGGTAAAAAAGGATGTGCATAAAATAGTTGTAACCCTGGGGAATTATCTAAGGAGGACCTGAGGCTCTATTGTTGTTAAATATAGTTTTCTTAATGTATGCTCGTGCTCTTTGGAATGGAAAGAATAATAAGGCTACAATAGTTTTGATCTATCGTGTGTCATTCATGTATTATTTGGATACGTGTGTATATTATTTTACTTAATGATCAATAGTACATTGAGGTTAATGGAGTGCATGAATATTATCCTGAATGGATCCTCGTGTATTTATCCCTTCATCCCTGTCACAAGACCAGATGGTCTTTATGATCTTCATTACATCTCGGGTGAGCCCTTCTTCGGCCTTGGCTAAATATGGATAGGTCGATGCTTTGGGGTTTTTGTTGTTCGACTTCGGACGAACCCTGGGTCTAAAGTCTCCAATGTTAAGAAGGGTGTGCGTAAGTGTGAAACGACACCAACAAGATCAAGTCCCTTGAGGTGAAAAATTATATAAAAAAGTTTTCACCTTGAGTGATTTGATCCCTCTTCATGCATGATAGATTCATAGTTAAGATGGATCTACTTTAGTGTAAAGGACACAAGATTATTCTCAAATTTCCATGGTAATAATGATGGAGACAGTGCAGAGTGTCCATCTAATTATCATGGTAATGCATATTGGGGCATGTCTAGTTAATATAGAAATGAAAATGTTGATGGGCATAGGTGACTATCAAATTATTCTAGAAATGATGGAGGAGACACAATGGGGTGCCTTCCTAACTATCATGGAAACAATGAGGTAGACATTGTAAAACTTACCTTTCATTACAAAGAGGTATATGGGGACACTACTCAAGGACATAATAAAATATGAGAAGCTCAAATGTTGAACAAGCATGGAAAAAACATGGCCAGAAGATCATGCAATATGTTGCACAATAAAGTTTCTCTCAAAGGCCTCAAAGAGAAGAAAATTGTGGCTTTTCGATAAGTGAGCATGTTATTTTTCTCGATAATGGATGGGATTCATTTTGTTTGGTGAGCAATAAGCACCCAACTATAGATCATTAAATGCTCTACATGTTGGGGTGTACACAATTGGATCGAATTGCTAAACCCTAGCATGCAAAGCATTTAATGCTCTGTAGTCGGGTGCTTATTGCTCGTTATTTTGTTTTACAAAAAAAACGATGATCATAAAGCGCATTGTATTTTCTCTTCAAAACAAAATAATCTTGCTTTGAGGATTAACAATTGTCAATTCTATTTACTTCTTTAGCCACTTTTTTATCGCCACTTGGTCACCCTTTTTTTTTTGTCTAACAAAAGAAATTTGTTTTACTCTTAAGTGTCATTTGTCCCTTCCATAATCATATGTATTTAAAACCCAAAAATGAAATGAACTGTATGTGTTTTCTTATCATATGTCTTTAGGACCCGGAAATGAACTTTAAGTGTTTTCTCTTATACTTTATCAATTGGGAAATAATTGCTATTGACTAATGCATAAAATTCATCTTCTTAAATAGACACTATTATTCTTTTTTTGGATGCCGGGACTAAGGAGTGGATGAGGATCATGTTTATTTTAATTTTGATTAGTCTATTTTTCTTACTTCCTTTATGTAAAATGCAACCATATGCTTTTGCAGTTGCTAAAAGAAAGGTTTTCTTGTAATGTTTTGGTGGAGGTTTTATGTTAGGGTGGGTAAGGAAAGAATATCCACATGTCAAATATGCATCTTTTAGTAATGATGTCATAGTTGATGGTGATCTTAGTTTTTGGAAGGCCTAATTTAGACAACTTGATAAATTTGAGTTCATATGGCACACTAATCCTTTTGGAATTCAATGATCAAATTTGGGTGATGAAAAATGGGTGAGTTGAACAATGAAGGATTGGAAACATTTGATACACATCCTCCATCTCCACCAAGACAAGTTGCAACTATTAATAGGAATTTGATAAGCATGGCTTAGATTAATGAGAAGCACACTTCAAAAGTGGAAGTTCTTACCCTTTTCATATTTGAGATAACACATTCCATAATACATTTTATCAATGGATCTCTAAATTTTAAACCATGACATAACCCCGTTTTTCAAAAGAAATTACAAAGGTGATCTTCTTATATAACTATTCACTAAAATTCTTTCATGTTTTTGGACGTACTATTTTTCTTCATGTGGAATAATATTTTTACGTTTAGTTTCTTACCCTTCTCATATTTGAGATAACACATTCCATAATACATTTTATCAATGGATCTCTAAATTTTAAACCATGACATCAACCCCGTTTTTCAAAAGAAATTACAAAGGTGATCTTCTTATATAACTATTCACTAATTCTTTCATGTTTTTAGACATACTATTTTTCTTCATGTGGAATAATATTTTTATGTTTAGTTTATCTTCTATTGTTTTCCATAAATGAAATCATTTTCCTTAAACAACTTATTTAATTGAAGGTTCACACTAATTAGGATCCACATGTATACTATACAATACTTCTATCATTGTCAATTCAAGCATAGACCTATCTAATAGAGATCACAAACAACATGTAAAGGTATGATTTCAAAGAAGTTCTCATAGCATTTTATATTTACACAAATTATTTTTCATTTACATAATGTTTTGTCTAAATTCATTCTCCATGCTACATCGTTCTTCAATCCTAAAAAATTGTCCAGTTCTTTATACTTTGTGAATTTGACCTTGTTCATCTAGTAATGATAAAAATAAAGACTTATGTATGATTTGCAATATATCATTCCTTGTTGAATTTTTTATAATTATTAGTAGACTACCTATAAGTAAGTAGGCAACTATGTTGACACCATTCCACACTATCATTGCAATTTCCAAAAGGGTTGGCATGATTCCTCTTTAGATAAAATTAGGTGGAAAAGTTCCCTATATTATACTTGATGACGTTGATCTAGATCTTGTATCAGCCAATGTTGTGAAAGGAGGCTCTCCTTACAAGTATTTATTTGTTTGATGATCGGTGTAGTGACTAGTATTCCCTCTTTTCCCAATTGTGATAACATTAAATATTGGTTGTTCACAATGGTAATAGGTGTTTGTGGTCACATTAGCCCATACGATGGAATTCTTTACAATGCTATTTTTTACAAGGTGAATGCCAAAATTTCCAAGATGCATGTTGGCCCACTTGAAGAAAATTGATAGAACGTCACATTTATCACAATATCCTATGCAAATTTCATCCATGGTCTTGTTAGGGATGTCAAGTAAAAAGGAGATAAATTCAACCAAGTTCGATCACACTCAAACACATTGAAATGCCTTGTGGAAGGAGGAATATCCTTGTTAGCATATATTCAAACTTATATCATGGAAGTTTGACTCACCCTCACTTCCCTATCGTGTGACATGTACAAGCAGTGATTTTCCCATGTAATTTTTGTTGGCATATGATTTCTAATTCTATGTTACTTTGCATCCCAAAATGGTGGGGACTTAGCTGCTCTTCAACTCTCCCTCTTGTTTCACATATATAAATTTAAATAATGAAAATTACAACATTAAAATTTGGATATATAATTTTTTTTTATTAGCATTTATTATTGAATGTGGAAGCAAAATTGCCATTTATACTAGGATTAGATATTACATTGAGATTTATACTTAGCTTGTTTACGCTCATGATGACTCTTACTATTTACCTTTTTAATGAACTTAAATTGAATTTTAAAGCAAAAATGTCACCACACACTTTCTAATTAATTAGTGAAAATCATAAAAATAACAATTGAGATAAACTAGCCTATATTTATCTTAACTTTAGATTTATCAAGCATCGAGAGGGATCAAATCCCTTGAGGTGTAAATGGAAAGGTTTTCACCTTTTCCTCTCGATGTTTGATAAATCTTGAGTTAAGATGGATCTAGGGTGGTTCTAGTCATGGGAAACCACAACAAAAATTTAGATGATCATCATCATTATGTGTGTGTGTGTGTGTGTGTGTGTGTGTGTGTGTGTGTGTGTGTGAATTTGATCCTTTGAAATTTCCTAAGTATTATCTATAATCTGGAAAGTACTATCAACAAGTCCACTTCAAAAGTTACGTGAGGATTAAGGTGAATAGTAATAAAGTAACAACATTCAATGATGAAGAAGATGAATAGTAAGAAAGTAATAGGATGCATATAATAAATTTAATAGATAGATTACATAGTCACCAATATCAATTTGTCACTGTGGTAATAATATAGAATTGATCTCTTTTTTTAGGCTGGATTCATGTTTTTTAAGGTTCACAATTAGATAAATGAGGAGAGCTTCAATAGTCGTTATGTTAGGAGTCGAGTTGAGATTTTTCCCTAATAATTAAGAATCATTCAAGCATTAATTAGTAAGAAGTGAAAATATATATCTTGATATATTTCATTCAACCAAATCAGTTTGAAATAATAA
>JZKD02S0076211.1:222337-234359 GCA_000966675.3 Picea glauca
ATACAAAGCTCGGTTAGTAGCAAAGGGTTATTCCCAGGTTGAGGGAATTGATTTTTGTGAGATTTTTTCTCCTGTTGCCAAGTTAACCTCTATAAGATTTATGTTATCTGTTGCTACTGCATTTGATTTTGAAATAGAACAAATGGATGTGAAGACAACATTCCTACATGGGGATCTAGAAGAAGAAATCTATATGAAGCAACCAGAAGGTTATGCTGTGAAGGGTGAGAAGGAGTTGGTATGCAAGATGAAAAAATCCCTTTATGGTTTAAAACAATCACCAAGGATGTGGTATCAAAAGTTTGATACTTATATGCTAGGACTGGGCTTCACAAGAAGCAAAGAGGATCGTTGTGTGTATTTTAAATTAATTGGTGATCATTTGATTTATTTGGTCTTATATGTGGATGACATGTTGTTGATAGGAAACAACAAAGAGATTATCCAGGATTTGAAAACTCAGTTGTCCTCTAAATTTGACATGAAGGATCTTGGTGCTTCAAATTTCATTTAAGGCATGGAAATTAAAAGAGATCGGAAAAAGAGGAAACTCTGGTTAAATCAGAGAAAATATGTCGAGACAATATTGCAGAGGTTTAATATACAGGAATGCAAACCGGTCAAGGTTCCTATTCCTGTTGGTGTAAAGTTATTTGTTGATCAGTGTCCCAAGACACATGAAGAAGAGGAGGACATGTCTCATGTTACATATGCCAGTGCAGTTAGCAGTTTGATGTATGCAATGGTCTATACTAGACCAGACATTGCACATGCAGTGGGAGTTTTGAGCAGGTATATGTCAAAACCAGGGAAGGAGCATTGGACAACAGTAAAAAGGGTTTTCAGGTATTTTTGTGGCACTACTAGTTATGGATTGTGCTACAAAGGAAGACCGGGATTGGACAGAGTGGTCGATATACATGGATTTTTGGATGTAGATTGGGCTGGAGATCTAGATCGTAGCAGATCTACAAGTGGGTATGTATTTAACCTGTTTGGAGGAGCAATAAGTTGGATGAGCAAAAGACGGGCTGTAGCGGTACTTTCAACTACAGAAGTTGAATACATGGCAGCCACTCATGCAAGTAAGGAAGCAATATGGTTACAAATATTGTGTCCAGGTATTGGGTTGGTACAACAAACTATAAGAATATATTATGATAGTCAAAGTGCAATTTTTCTAGCAAAGAACCCAGTTCATCATTCAAAGACAAAGCATATTGATATTCAATATCACTTTGTGAGAGACATGGTTGAAGAAAAGAAAGTATTGTTGATGAAGGTGGACACTTTGAAGAATGTTGTAGATTCATTAACAAAATCTGTGAGCACTGAGAAGTTCTCTTGGTGTAGAGGATCCATGGGCATTGTTGACTATGTAACCATGTAACCCCCTGTGTGCAAAGAAAACAACAAGTGGGAGAATGTTGGGTATGTGTTATATTATTTGCACAAGTAGTAGTGGCTGAGCATTTGTGCCGAGTGCACATGGGGGGTTAGAGGGGGGGTGTAGGGGCAGTGCCCCCGAATTTTTTTTCTGCCTCGAGAAACGTGTCATGTATTTAGGTGGTTTTTCGGCACATGGTTTTTGCCGATGGTTTTTCTATTTCCGGTTAAGGAATTAGGGTTTTGGAATAATCCAGGTCATTGGGTTAGGGTCTTGAATGTCGTTGGCTCCTATATGTATTTTGTATTGTAAACATTGTAACACAATGAATGAATATAGAATATGTTGGTTTTCCCGGTTTGGGTTTCCAGGGGAAAAATCTCTGTGTAATGTTTGTATTTTCCATTTTATCTTTTCTATTCTTTTCTAGATATCTGTTTGCAGTAGATATTGTACAAGGTTAGAATTTACCGTTATTCCCCATACCATGAATGACCCTACACATGAAAGACCCCAAGAGAGCTTGCATGCAAGTGTCGCTTGGGCATCTATATGCCCTCCATGCATGACACCTCATACGAGGAGGCATCAATTAATATTAATAGTGTTAACTTTGACAATTAAATTGATGGAATCCTATATTAATATCATACTATAAGACTAGATCACCTTATGGATGGTGCCTTATTTCTTCCAATAATCGAGCTTAAATAGAATATCAATGTTGCATTATAGTTGAAATACATGAAGATTGTAATTGATAAATATAATGTGCAGATGCAAACAAATATTTACCAACAAATCGGTATTTAGTAATGTGAAAAATGAAATGTACCTATCGTTAGAGAGAGTTTTCTCCTCCTTGGTCTACTCCTCAAAGTAAATGGATAAATGGATAAATATATTATTACACACACACACACATAAAAAACTCTTGTAACGTAGATGACATGTAGTTTATTCTTTATTTAGTTATTCTTTATTTAATTTTTTTATGATCCAACATGTCAGCATTACCCACATACATACATGAAAACATCTATGTCATACTAGGTTGTAGAGTGCCTCTCGACGCAAAAAAAATAAATATATTATCATATAAAAATTCTCATCATTTTTTTAAATATCCAATATATAAAGAAAATTAAGAAATAAAAGTGAGATGGAAGAGCATTGGATCTAATCTCATACTCTTCTTGGAGTATGTGGTACAAATATTTTTTGTGGGTAGATTACTATTTAACTTAAGTTAGAATTTTTTTGAGGTGGGAGTTTGCGTCATTGACAAGTTTGATCGTTCCATGATTAGGGCCGTGTATTGATGTATATAGGACACATTCTGGACTATATAGTCTGGAAGTCTTTGTGGATCCAAAGAGAGTGGTCAATGTAAGATCTATATCGTTGTTGGTAAAGCAAGGGTGGAATGTCTTCTAGGATTTGGGTTGTAGATGAGCTTCTTTCTCATGAAAAAAGATTCAATCTCATAGGAATAAATGAAAATGTATACGTATATTATTATATAAACATAAGTACCACATTTAATGGGCCAACATTTCCTATGATTCATGTTGTAACAAATAAAATACATAACATAACATTTCATGTGATAGATAAGTATGTCAAATTCTTTGTTATGTTGTGGTCTAGTGATTGAGATAAGATGCCATCATGATAATGATATGCATTCTTAAAATTTAAAACATTTTATATGACTTATGTTATATTGAACAAAATATAAATCATTGCATAGAACAAATGAATATGTAAAATTGTTTATTGGGTTGTGGTTTAGTGGTTGAAACAAGACGTCATCATGATAATGACCCATATTCAAATTTTGTTCGACATAAAGCTTTAATTATATCCATGTATTAGTTGAGTTTAACATATTAAGCTAATTGTGTAGAAAATCACAACTCAGTTTCCAATGTCTTTCAGTGTTAAATCCTATGGAAATTTTCAAATTTTAGGTTTAGATCATTGAAATTGCAACATAGAGTTGCTCCAATGAAAATGGCGGGTGAGAAATCCATCTATAGTCTCAATATTTTCAAAATTGTGGACTTTCATTGTCAAAATTGTGAATTTTTTATGCCTGTAAGATGTCAAACAAAGGGGGCTATTTGCTACATGATTATATGAATTCAAAATTGACAATGCTACATTAAAGTGAGTGTTTTTTTTCCTTCATCAACAACAAGGTATCCATCGAGCCATTGGGGGCTGGGACTAATCCTTTTTGAGATACTTGGGAATAATGAAGTGGTGGGCTCACTAGTAAGGAATACCATTTGTTGAGACCAAGAAAGATCCATGTCATTAGGAATTTATAGTCGGATTAACATTCTTTGGTCTTGAACTCATGACTTCCCAAAGAACCAAAGGATTAGAGGAGGCTAGGAAAACCATCTCGCCTACATACCTATTCCTAGAGGAGGATTCAAATTTTGCATTATTTGGTAAAATTTACATTAAAGTCATTTTTACCTAAAAATGTAGAATTTGAATCCATACATCTTCACATTACCTTTATCATTTTTCCTTGTTCGTCCTCTTAAAATCCTACATTCTAGAATGTAAAGTGATGTATGTTAATAATGTCTCCATTAAAGGCATATATAAAAAATTGTGTTCTAGCTTAAGTGTAAATTTCCATTATTGATTAGTTATATGTATGTTTTGTTATGGGGTTTAGTGGTCTGGTCCAATTGAACTCCCATTAGTGAAAGGAAACAACGGTTGGGTAACTAGATTTCATATTTGATATGTTAAGCAACCTGAATCATTGTGCTTTGAAAGTTTTTGTTGGAGGAGTCAATTGTATACACACACTTACAACTACTCAATCATCATAATGTCAAACTCTACTAAATATTGCATTATCATTGAATGGATTAAACACAATGCCTTCTTACCAAGGCTCTGCACACTTTATCCCTAGTTCTACACCCATCACACTATTTATCCAACATATTGTTTTCACTCGATAGCTAGTAATCCAATATTATAATTGGTTTATTTAAAATGTTACAAACATAACCCTCAATAAAGGGATATGCCATTGTGGTTTTTAATATGCTTGTAAGTAATAAGGCATCACAAAGACAACAATGACAAAGAAGAGACTCACAAACAAGATAAGCACCTTTAAACAATGCTTGTATTGGAGTGAGGATATTGTTGCATCAACTTGGGGAATTGCACCCTGTTATCCCCAATACCTAGCAATAACTAAGGAGATGATGTCTTGAGGCCCTCAAGTTGCATACATGTAGTATCGAGAGACAGTTTGACCAATAGTGTCCACTTGCATAAACAGAGACCCACCTCACGACCACAACTCTAGGTTCATCACGATGGTATCCACCACATTATCTGGCCTTCAGAAGACATTGGGTCTTGCTCCATGAGGTACAAGTCAGGTATTGTGGTGATTTTCATTTCAATACTTGACGAATTTGAGTTTGTTGCATCTATGAATGTTTTTTATTATGTGATGTTTTCTTGGAGATTATGCTCTTTTCCATGTTTCACTTTGGTGGTTGACATTGCGCCCTAGTGAGTGGGTCACCCTTAGGGATAGGGTTGCTACTGGGAGGTCCTTTTGACAAGTCATCATTCCATTCTCGACCATACTTGTCACTTTCCACACGTCATCCCCTCATTTCCTTGCCTTTTGGTATTTTTGGGTGTACTGACCCAAGAAGGGGTTGTCCCTCCCCTCATTTCATGGGAAGAAGGGGTTGAAGGCCCAAAGGCTTGTAGCTGGAAAAAGATAAAATCCAAACCATTAACCTTCTAGATGCTTTCCTAGGGATCCCGATGAAAATGAAATGTCTCTCATAAAAATTGATGGGACCCTTGAAAGAATAACTAATAACAAATTCCAACCAAGGAAGGGCATGTGTGGGTATTGTTTTTAATGCTTAGGTAGAATCCCCACACAGGTTTCCAACTTGGGGAAGCATGATGTGACCGGGGTAGATTCAAGGGGAAAAGTTTTATTGCTTAGGTAGAAGCCCCACCTTGGATTCAACCTGGAAACATCCTAAAAGAATTTAAGGAAATAAATGGGATTGGAAAAAGGTTGCATTGAAAACGAAGGTGTGACACACCCTCTACAAAATCCACCCATAAGTGAGACACTACAACCCCTTGTATGTCATGAACCCCATGCCAAAAAGTATTCCCCTCATCCATGTCACCTCATCCACATGACTTAGAAAGAGTCCCCCTCAAAAAACACCCCTAAACTTGAGGAACGATTCACCCAATAGGTCATTTTGTCAACCCTCTCATACCTAAACTTGGAAAATTGCATAGGGTCTTTGAGCATTGGTTTATTTTGATGAGGTAGTTTGGATGTACATGCTTAGATGGCTCTCTTATTGATTTGATTTACTCATCGTGATGCTTTGACTTTAGATCCTTAGAGGGCGTACCCATTTGTTTTTGTAAGACCTAGCTGGTGGACAGTTTTGGAGGAACAAGCCTAGCTTGGGCTTCCATGGGGCTTGAAGCCCACATGATGGATCATGATGACTTGCCTTTGGAGGCCTAGAGGACACCTTGGAGGACCTTTCCTAGCCCTCACATGCCAAACGATTTGTTTGGAGGGGCCTGTTATCCCCATTTTGTGGGATAACTAAGGATATTATGTCTCGAGGCCCTCAGGTTGCAGATATGGAGTGTCGATAGACTACATAACCATCAGTATCCGCTTATGCATATGGAGACCCTTCTCACCACTACAGAGGTTGATATTTTTAGATGGCATCGACCACACTAGTTGGCTTCCAAGAGGCACCAAGCCTTTCCCCATGAGGTACAAGTCAGGTATTATGGTGAGTGTCATTTCATTATTTGAGGCATTTAAGTATGTTGTATCTTAGAGTGATTTAGAATTCATGACATAGGATTGGACATTATGCCATTTTCCCTATTTCACCCTTGTGGTTGACATTGTGCCATAGTAAGTGGTCTTCCTTGGAATGGTTTTTCTACTAGTAACTCCCTTGAAGAACCATTGTACCGTTCTCACCCATACTTAACACTTTTCATCACTTAAACCCCCCATTTCCTTGTCTCTTGGGATTTTAGGGTGTATTGACCCAAGAAGGGGTTGTCCCTCATTCTATGGGAAGAAGGGGTTGAAGGCCCATAGGGATTGATGTTGATTAAAAAGGATAAAATCTTATGTACAAACTTTCCAGATGCTTCACCCAGGGATTCCCCAAGAAAGAAATGAAACGCTTCTCTGTAAGAAAAGTGGGACCCACAAGAATAAATGATAGAATGGTTAGGGGGTTAGTTGGAGGATAGGAGGTCTCATCATGAGCCGACCTATCATGATCATGGGTATATAGTGGTGTGACATTACCATCATCTGGACACCAAGCCATATTAGTGGATCTTAGTTGCACAACTGAGAGAAAGGGGGTCTCATCACGAGTCAACCTTTTCATTTCCGCAAGTTATTTGTGAGTGGCATTATCATTATATGCACACCATGCCAGGACAGTGGCCTTCAACTTGTTCTTTAAAACATGAAAGAATCAAAGAATGGAAAGAGGATGGGCTTGGAAAAATTGCATTGCAAACGAAGGTGCCACACACCCTCTACAAAGGCACCCATGAATGAGACACTACAACCCCTTGTATGTCATGAACCTTGTTGGTCCTAAATTATGCACCTAACTTCTAAAGGGCAGAGCTAGGCCACCTCACGTTATGAATGGTTGGTTTTTTTATTTATGGGTCAGCTAGAGGGTTAGTTTACCAAGACATGAGCATGGTTTGGTTGGCCAAATGACATGGACGAGGGTCCTCCTTGGCTGGTGGCACACTAAGGACAGACAAGTGAGACAGTGAAGGTAAGAAACAAAGAAAAACAACAAACCATTCATTGAACAATCTGTTGCTAGAAGTTTAAGTCTTAAAATGTCATTTCAAGCATTAAACATGTACCAAAAATACAATTATTCCCATAGGTTACAACAAAAACAAATCTTCATTAAAGCATAGATGTTATCACAGTTTGCATATCAATAAAGACAAGTTATACAGTAGCTAAAGGAAAAGAAATGTACTTCGCACAAATCAAAATTGTATTCAAGATAAGAAACACATACGAATTTGGACACAAACACATTGTCATCAATAATATCTTCACCAGGTAGAGAGCTCTAATCCATGCGCAAAATGGGTCCAACCAGTTGTTGTATTGATCTTTCTCTCCCAAAAAAACGAACCCTTCTAACATACAAAGAATGCCTATTTATCATAGATGTGGAGGCCCTCGACCAGTGTCAAACTAAGGGTTTCTCTACACATCAATTGTTAAACAACTTATTAACTTAACTAAAACACATTGCTGGAATCTATTAATGAATACTCTGAGCTTGAATTAATCAAAAGGAGTGGTTATTATCACACAAAAAAGACCACTTATTATGCATGAAACTAAAAGAGTTTGAACTAAAAAATTAAAAACTGCTACTAGCAATGAAACTGGAGTGATGCATGCATTGGAATGAACTGAGATTTGACAGAAAATGACTAGGAGTGACAGAAATGAGTTATGCATTGAGCATTGGCATGCATGCGCGTTGTTGGAGGCCACTGGAGATAAATGAATATGTTGGAAGTGTTTTTCCCCTACTTATCCCCTGGAGGAGAGAAGCAAGTCATCTAGCATTTATTGGAGTCTCTGATATTCTTTCTGCAATCTGGACATGTAGTTTATCCATTCTTGGTTTGGCGCCCCTTTTTAAGCATTTCAAAATGTGGCATAAATGTGGGTGAGCTAGTTCGGAACTTCGACGTTTGGGATTTTTGGAGCATGGAGTATACATATCCTCCAGAGGACAGGACTCCCAGAGTCATTATCCAACACTAATTACTTATTAACCTGAGATTAGCTTTAACATTTATCATTTTAAGGACTTCGAGACTCCGACTCTTCGGGGTTTAGGGGTTTTTCTTTTTGAATGTTGTGCTTGGAAATATCTTGAAGGATGATCCCTCGAATATGACATGGCAGCCTGACGTCACATCGTTGACATGTCACAGAAATGAGGGTGGCATGTGTCACCTGGAAAGGAGAAGATGTTGTATTGAAAATGCTTGAAATGAGTGCCACGTGTCGATGACTGATGGATGCCATGTGTCACCATGGATGAATGTTATGTGTCATCATAGATGAGCACTACGTGTCTCTGGATCTTCCGGGTTCGAGGGCTTTCAAACACAAAGTATGTATAACCCCCAGAGTATCGAACTAGCGAAGAGACGTGGCACTTCGGGACTTCGGCTCTTCGGCTCTTCGGAAGTTTCTGAATGTAGAGTATGGATATCTCCCAGATAGTTGACCTCCCAGAGTGATGTAGAAGTTTAGGGCTCCGGCCCTTCGGGGCTCCGGTACTTCGGAGGTTCATGATTGTCTTAAAGTAAAACCTCTCAGATGGTTGATCCTCTGAATCTAACATGGTAGTCTTATGTATCATATCGTTGACGTATCACAGAAAGAAGGGTGACACATGTCACTCAAAATAGTACAAATGACAGACCCATATATGCTTGAAATGAGTGCCACGTGTTGTGATAGGATTGTGCCATGTGTCGTGATAGGATTGTGCCACGTGTCATGATAGGATTGTGCCATGTGTCATTGACTCTTCAACACTTCAACTCTTAGGCTCTGACGTTTCTATGATGTCACTGTCGCTGACGTGGCATTGATGTTTCGACATTCGAGAGTTTTTGAGTGCTATGCTTGGAAATCCCCAAAGGATTATCGCTGAAGCGATGCGGTGATTCAGAATTTGGGAGTTTCTGTCAAAGGTGATCTCGAACTTTTCGGCACTGAATTCGTGGAGTGACTTATGTGTGACTCTTGTGATTAAACCTCGTATGAGTTATGAAATCCCGAATGTACGAGAGTTGTTGATCTGACGGCCTGTTGGATCTCCATCGTTGAAATTTAACATTTCTGTTTGGCTTGAAATCTAAGCCCAAAATAAATTGCTCTTAATTGTTGTGTTATGTTCTTTGGAAGCTTACTGCGCATACAAAGGACTTGGTGTTCATGGATGTCTCCTGCGCACACAAAAGACTTGGTGGACCGGCCACATGCTCAATCAATGGAAAACACGATGATAAGTATTTCGAACCAAATCACGACATGCAATTATCCTTCAAGAAAACAAAAACAATTTGCACAAAGAATCAATCAAGAAAGATAATGATGAAAAAACAAGTCATTTAGTAATGGGAAACCGACTTAACCAACCAGAAGAGGAATAATTTTGATGAAGGCATAGGGAAAAGAGAGAGGAGGGGGCAGGGGTGTAGAATTAGGTCTCAACAAACCCCATGCCCAATGAGTCTTGACCCATAATCACTTCATCTACTTCACATTTCTTAGAGAGGGATCACTTGGGAAACACTCCTTGACCTAGGGAAAGATTTACCCAATAGGACACGTCGTCAACCCTCCCATATCCAAGCTTGGTGAATTTCATAATGTCTTTGAGCACTTACTTGTTTGACTTGGTAATATTTGATGAACATGCTTAGGTGGATCATTTATTGATTTCATTTACTAATCATGATATTATGACTTGAGATCCTTGGAGGGCGTGCTTATTTTTCTTTGTAAGACCTAGTTGGTGCACAGTTTTGGAGGAACAAGCCTAGATTGGGCTTCCATGGGGCTTGAAGCCCATAGGTTGGATGCCAAGGGCCCACATGCTATATGAGAGAGACATACCTTCGGAGGCCTATAAGACAACCTAGAAGACATGACATATCCCTCACATGCAAAATGTTTTTCCTGGGAGAGGCAAAACGTCATCTTTGGAGGCATGACATCACCTAAAAGGGCTAGGGTTTGGTGGTGAAGTTATTACTCATTGACACATGGATGTTTTGAGGAGAAGAAGGCCTTGACAATGAGGATATGGCCTATATGATTGACATGTGGCCTTTGGAGGCCTAACGATTCATCTCCAACTCCAACAAATTGCTCCTACTGTCAAAACATCCCCTAAAGGGGTGACATCACCTTAAGTTAGGGTTTCTTTTTGTGCAAAAGTGATTTTAAGTGAATTGTTTAGTATTATTTGGCTGGAAGGGGTAAGATAAGGTTTGTGGACCCCTTTTCTTATGTTTTACCCTTGCTAATGTGGACAAACTATGTTAGTGACATTATGTATAAATAGACATTATAAGATCTCATTTTAAAACATAACTCTCCCATTATGAGAAGTATTGGAATGAAATTTTCACTATCTTTGGCTATTTTATCTCTTGTGCTCTTGTGTGTGGCTATATTCTTGGTTATTGGTTGGTGTAAGTGATGTTTTAGCCTTGGCAAGCTCTTCTTTTTCTATTGTGGTGGTTTGTCTTAACATTTTTCATTGAATTGGTAAGGATTTTTTTACTTGATATTATCATTTGTGTTCAAGTCAAGGTTATTTTTCTAGGGATATATGGGAAGTATAAGGGCATACACCCCCACCTTAGCCTCCATCATTTTATTCTTAAGTATTATTGATTTAACAAGGGTTTACTAAGAGAAGTATAAGTGCATACACACTCTTAGTCTAAACCCTATCTAGGGATACTTGCCTTGGGGAGTAAGAGGATTTACACCCCAAAGGAGGTAGTACCTATAGCTCATTCTTTTCTTGACTCCATTAACCCAATCATTAAAGGCACTAGTCATTACTTGTTGCATTGGAGAAATAAATTGTTGCCTTGGTAAATGTGAAAGTTTCAAGTTTTGAAGCTATCTCTTTTGGAAGTTGTTCTTTGAGCCTTTGGCTCTCTTGCCTCATTGAGGCATCCCCTTTCAACCATTAAATATTGATGTTGTTACAACTAACTTCTACATCCATAAGGCTATATAAAACCTAGCCCTTTAACCCCTAATAACTCCTAAACCAACCCTAAGACTAACCCCTAACTTTGCCCTAACTCTCTACTAACCTAGGCGCACCTTTTGGGATAACTAGGACTAAATTTTAGTGGGTAATTTTTCTGATATATAACCTAGTTTTCTACAGCCATTAGGGCTGTTAGTTTTCTACAGCCATTAGGGCTGTTAGTTTTCTACAAAATTTATCACTTAACAACTACTAATCAAATCTCAAAGTGCATGTTAAGTCATATTCTTTAGCTAGCCTAACTCTTGTACTTGCAAGTTGTTTTATCTAAGCTCTTAAAACATTCTTTGATTAATTTTTATTGTTGATATACTAATTACTTTACTGATGTAATTAGGTACAATAACATTAACTTGCTTTCCCAACTAACATATTACAAGTATCCTTGTTTTTCATTATGTCTCGGGTAGGTACTTTACTCTCGACATGTCACTCAACTCATTTGGAAACCTTTAACCTTTCCCAAGACCCTTTTCCAAGCTCCTTTGCAAGATACCAGATATATAAAATATGCAGAACAGGAACAAAATGCTAGAAATAACAGAATATCAGTAAAATATCCAGCATAAGCTTCACAATACACAGAAATGATATATGAAATAGCAACAGAAATAGCACTTGAACAGAAATAGCACTTGATTCAGATAGCAATGTTCACAGGCCTCTTCGAGGGGGCAACCTCCAA
>JZKD02S0076211.1:240787-272179 GCA_000966675.3 Picea glauca
ATTAGGTCTTCTTACATCCGCCTTATTCTATTCTATTGAAAGGTCTTATTAATATTGACCTTTATTACATCCGAATACATTAATCTACCTATGTGCGGGTTAGGACCTTAACATCCTTCTACCGTTTAGAATATCCCCTTGGGGACATCCATCCATACTTATCATTTTCCACCTCAATCCCCCCTAGGATCACCGGGATTCCCCCCTTGAGGTGACTACCTCACCTATAAAATTATGGGAACACTTGCCTAAGGTGACAATGGGAAGGTGCTCTATAAGTTGTCACCAATTGGTGGCTAGGTTAGGCTTTTCCTAACCTAAAACTTGTGTGATAACATTTTGGAGTTGTTGTTGGGGAGGATTTTGAATCCTCTTCTGAAACCTAACGACACTTTGGCAAGATATCCAAAAGCATTTTCCCTAGCTTTCCTGGAGACTCCACCCAAGGGACATCCACCTTTCTTGATGAACTCTTCTTAAATCTCATCTAACGGCTCCACCTTCCTAGAACCCACCTTATCCCTTTACCTCCTTTGATGAGCCTTGAGCTCATCTGGCGAATCCATTAAGGTATTACTCTAAGTAATGGAAACATGGATTTGTGGCGCTTTCATGAAGCATACAAGGCCTTGGATATCGAAGCTATTGATGGATATCCAAACAAGTGCTTGATAAACCAATTCGATGTCCTCCCAAAGTTCAATGGTAATCTATTGTCGCTCATAGCACACATTGTTGAGTTTACCAGATGCATATACTATGCGAATGTACTACATGAAGATGTATAACTATGGTTGTTCCTTCTATCCTTGGGAAATGAACAAAGGGATTGTCTTAGCACTCAAAATGTACTATTAAATTTTTGATAGCCTTATTCATTTTGAGTTAGATTTGCCATTTCTAGGTATTTTGATTGTTGTCATTACCCCTCAAATCCTTTGTCAAGCCCTGAAAAAAATCTCATTTATTGCTTTTGCTCATAACTCCTATGACAACTGGCTTATAGTTCGCATGTCAATAAAACACATTCTTTAACCAGTTTTCATATACCTTTATTCAGTTTTTGGGTTTCTCATATCTTTTAGTCAAAATAATATAAATATTATTTTATATTATTCTGCCTTTTTGTCCAAAGTGAGGTGTGCATTTAAGAGTTTTATACCTAAACTATCCTCGACCTAAACTATATCACACCAATCTCCTTCATATCTACTTGATTATTCTATATAGTAAAGCTTCAGGCTCAGACTACAATTTCAAAGCCATAAATCAAGTCATACTATGATCAAGCCACGAGTTATGCCAAATTTCAAGTCATTTAAGCTGAGTGCCAGCTTTGCAAATCTAGGGCCCTGTTTCAGCAACATGCCAACAAGACAACGAGTTGTTTTAAATCAATATCTACAAGTGTCGATGGTCAAAATTCATATGGTAAATATCGGGTTTGAAAGGCCAGTTGCCAGATCTAATTAAGGTAGGAATGTTGTGGTTTGCTCTCAAAAAAATTTCAGTGCACAGAACGCTTAAGCGCTAAGTCATATAGAGGAGATCAACAGCTGCAGAGTCAAGTTTTTATCTCTGCTACATTTGAAGCTAAGTGCTAGCGCCAAGTTTCAAAGGATCAAAGGGTTTGGAATTTGAGTCTAATCAAGATAGATTACAGGTGTGATTGCTAATCATCAAAGTTCTAGTATTATGTATTCACTTCTTGAAGTTCATTGAGGAAACCATGAGACAAATTGTGTCTGCCCCATTGGAAAATTTCCAACATATGCAGCCTCTGCGTTTTGCTTTAGCATCTGTATTGAGGTCACTTTCTCCAGAGATTATGAAGTCTAATACAGAAATATTTGACCCTAGAACACGTAAGCGCTTGTTCGACCTTCTTTCATTATGGAGTGATGACACAAATAATACTTGGGAGCAGGAAACCGCCAGTGACTATTGGTGTAAGATTGAACGCTACAAGTCAACACTGAATATGCGTACTAAAGGCTCAGTGGAGCGAATCTCTATTGAGAAAGACATAAATGATCAGGTTGAATCAATCCATGGTTTTCCATGAATGCCATAGCTGCTATGCTGTGTAGACCATGCTTTGATGATAATGCAAGAAAGATGCAAAGAGAAGATGACCCGGGTTTGTTTGGAGATTCAAAATGGAGGTTCAGGCACAATAGCGTGTGATTGAACATTTTGAGAAAGAAGCTGCTAAGATGAACAAGAGGTCATTCAGTATGCTTGGGTAATTGACAAACTCAAGGCTGAACGTGAACGTGGCATCACAATTGATATTGCTTTGTGGAAGTTTGAGACAACAAGATACTACTGTACAGTGATCGATGCCCCTGGCCATCGTGATTTCATTAAGAACATGATTATTGGGACCTTTCAAGCTGATTGTGTAGTTTTGATCATTGATTCTACGACTGGAGGTTTTGAGGCTGGTATCTCCAAGGATGGTCAGACTAGAGAGAATTCCCTATTGGCCTTCACCTTAGGAGTGAAGAAAATGATTTTCCATTGTAACAAGATGGATGCCACCACTCCCAAGTACTCAAAGGCTCGTTATGAAGAAATTGTCAAAGAAATTTCTTCTTATTTGAAGAAGGTTGGATACAATCCCGATAAGTTTCCTTTTGTGCCTATCTCTGGTCTTGAAACTCGTCCATATGTGCAATGGGCATTTGTTTGCAGAGGAGGTCATCAAATCGAGAGAGCTCTTCGATCCATATGTGGGATTGGATGTTGAGAGAGTAGCTATATTTTAGAAGGAAAGAAACTCTCATTTAACTATAGGTTAGAAGCAAATGAATTCAATAAAAGTGCATATACAGAGTGCAATTCTACTCAGAGAGTACCTTAGTAAGGAGGAGCAGCATTGGAAAAGATATCTGAATGTAGTGAAGAACCATTTTTCCTTTCATTGTCAATCATTTGTTTCATTTGACTAGGACAAATGTATTGATATGTAGATGTGTATAAATATAGATATCTGATTGACAGAAAATCACAACACACAACACTTGTTGATAATAAAGAGTTTTCGTCGGCACACGAAGCGTATTTACAACCATTTAGTCATTGAAAAGTGGAACTTTCAATGGCTAACTAGAAAATTTCAAGGCAGAAAAGCTGATGAAACCGCAGAGTAAGAATTTCGAAGATTTGAGCTCAAAGAGAACGATTTTGGGGTGATTTAAAGGATAAGAGAGTATCAAAAATATTAATCACCAAATCATGAAATATTCAGTTTCAAAGATTCGTGGATATTTTGGAGGTGAATGCTTAATTGGTCAACTAAAGCTTTGTTCATAGTTGTTGAAAGTTTTCCAACCACTGAAGACATGTGTCCTTTCCTCCATGACACATCAGAGACATAGCAATGATGAAAACCAGATGTCAAAGACCAACTTTGAATACAGTTCGATTCATAGGAACTAGTTCTTTAGTCATCCTATTGTATTTAGTTTTGTTTTCTGCTTTCTATATTTAGAAATCCAAATCCAATTTTCCAGGATCTAAGACTTGTTGTAAAGGCTATAAATGCCTATCTTTTTGACATACAGGGGGGTTCGATTTTGGATACAGAAAATACTATATTTTAAATAGACTTTTCCATATGATAATACAAATCACGGTTTTCTCTCTTTATTGATGTCAAATTCTCATCTTTCCTTATGTACCCTTATTCAAGTTGTTTTAGTTGCAGAATGACTGTCATCTCATTGGTTGGCTCATAACTTGATTAATAGTTTCTTATCATTGTTTATTAAACCCTACATTTGTATTTGGTTTATAAGCATTGTTTTCTCACCCACTTAAAAGCTATCATCTAATTATTGATCCTTGAGAGCACTGGTTCATTTGATTCTCATTTTGACTATCTTAATACCATACTGTAATTGAGTTATCCCATTGATCCACACATACAAAATACAAAAACAAGTTTACTTTAAGTTACCAAGCATCTTTGACCTACAACCTCAAAGAGTTTCTTGGAGTGATAACAGATTGGATCAAGCATTCTTGCAAGGCAAGAAGTATATCTTCTTTGACAATCCTTAAAGATATAATTCATGTCCTAGAGGATACTTTTTCAAGAGAAAGTTTTGACCTTGATCCTATTGATGGTTTGAGAGAAATGCGTCTTCCATAGTTTGTTGAAACAACAATTGAAAGACAAGAAGTTGATAAGAGTAATGAGGAAAGTTTTGAGTGCCTCAAGGAAATCACAGAAGAAGATGACGAATTTTGTGAACAACTGATAGAACTTTGTCGTGACAAGGAATTTCTGGTTAAGTTATGTCAACATAGAGAAGAAGAATATGATGCCATCCTCGAAAATTATGAAGAAAGGCCTACACTAAATTCATCTTGGGAAGTGGCCATTGCATATTTTGGAGCAACATCATTATATGACGATGTGATCGAGAAGTATGGGTACCAGAAAAACTTCCCAAATGATTAAGAACCTCTATCCATGCCCAAGGAAGTCTACAAAATCATTAGAGATCAATATCAAGATGGTGAATTCTCTTATCCTATTTACGAATATTTGATTGAAGAACAGACCCATGGAGAAATTTTCCAAGAAATAAGACCTTGATGAGAAGAAAGAGACATTGATTTATGTGCTACTGCTTGAAGAAGAATATGCCTTCTACCTTGTTTTCCTCTTGCACATGAAGAAACAACTAGTCTCGATGATGAATAATTTGAATATCAGGTTGGAGCTTCCTCAACCACTACTTCTCATGCACATCAAGAAGAGAACATGATGAGTTATAATCATTTTGAAAACTTTGATGATGATTTGTTCCATGACTTTGGAAATGAAGAAAACTTCCAAAGGGATCTCGATGAAGTTTCTCTTACAGAAGGCCTGAACGAGACATTGTTATATGATTTCCATATTGAAGAAAATGAAGGTCTCCAATCTTGTGAAGAAGTAATCAACTCCTATGGTGAATTCATGGAACAACCCTCGGATATAGTTGACAACCACATTGATGATTTCATACAGGTTGGGAGATGTAGATGGGATGTGGTTTGCTTCATTATTGATAGAGATCCCATTTATGACAATGAGGATAGCTCTCAGGCAGAGGGGGTTGAAGTGTCATCTTTAGAGGACTGGTCTCCATGCATGTATGGTTTAGATATTTGGAAGGTTGGTGATGATATGATTACATATTTGTTTTTTCCTTTCGAGGATGACTTATTGCAACATTTTCAAAGTGATCTTCATTCATCTTTTGATGCATACCCTTTTGAGTATGCAGATTTGTTTGAGGTCGTGGCCAACCCAAAGTAGTCCAAGGTCCACACTACCAAATGGAAGTACTTTCATGTTGTTGAAACTTTGGGTAGGGATATGCGGACAAAGAAGAGACGTTTCCTAAGTCCAATGGAGGAGTTTCTCTCTAAGGTTGTTCCTTACCCTGTTTCCTCTTGTTTGGGAAATCATAGGGTTTTATTGGGATCTCTTATCCTTTCTCAGCCTTCAGGGAGCAGTGACTTTCTAAGTGAATATGAATACGATCCATCGTCTACCTATGGTAGACCTCTTCAAAGATGGATTGATCGGGCTTGTGGCTAAACTTTCGAGGAGGATGATCAAGATGATGGTTTCTCTTTCCAACAAGATTTTGTCCCTCCCACCCATCTCCATGATTTTTATTTCTTGATTTATTATATGTGTGTTTATACTCATGATTATTATGTGCTTGACTTATCTTTGTTGTATTACATGATTAAGCATAGGGGAGATACTTTGATGAGGTGACCAGCTGGTTGAACTGGTTGTATGACTTAACCTGACATCACCCATCACCTAATCTTCAAGGCCCCAAGGCAACAGATAAGTAGGTAGTTCATCTTGATTTCCTACATTTTGAATCTTGATTTCTCATATTAGTTTAGATGCATTTCATATTTCATTTTTCTCTACTTGCATATTGATTTCATGCTTAATTTAGAAATATTTGAAAAAATGTCAAAATTTTATTTTCTAGATTAGTTTTCATTTAGATTTTTATGTATATGGACGAAAGGTGATAGCACCACCCTAGATGCTCTAATGTGTATGTCTAAGTTTTGGCATGCACAGGTCCACGAGGAGATGATGTGGTTCGCATGCACTCTACGATGAGCACATGTCCCCAAGTAGGAGCCATATGTTATCTCCATTTTGTGGGATAACTAAGGAGATTATGTCTCGAGGCCCTCGGGTTGCAGATATGAAATGTCGAGAGACTACATGACCAATAGTATCCACTTGCACAAATGGAGATTGTTCTCACCACCACAAAGGTCAATATTTTCGTATGGAATTCACCACACCAACTAGCTTCCGAGAGGCATTACACCTTACTCCATGAGGTACAAGTCAAGTATTATGGTGAGTGTCATTTCAATATTTGAGGCATTTAATTATGTTGTATCTTAGACTGCTTTATATTTCATGACATATCCTTGTAAATTATTCCTTTTTCCCCATTTCGCCTTGGTGGTTGACATTGTGCCATAGTAAGTGGTCTTCCTTGGAATGGGTTTTCTACTAGGAACTCCCTTGAAGAACCATTGTACCGTTCCCATCCATACTTACCACTTTCCATCACTTAAAACCCCCATTTCCTTATCTCTTGGGGTTTTAGGGTGTATTGACCCAAGAAGGGTTTGTGCATCATTCTATGGGAAGAAGGGGCTGAAGACCTAGAGGGATTGTTGTTGGTTAAAAAGGGATAAAATCCTATGTATAAACCTTCTAGATGCTCCACTCAGGTATCCCCCAAGAAAGAAATGAAACACTTCAATGTAAGAAAAGGGGGACCCGCAAGAATAAATTATAGAATTCTTAGAGGGTTAGTTTGAGGATAGGAGGTCTCATCACGAGCTGGCCTATCATGATCATGGGTATCTAGCGGTATGACATTACCATCATCTGGCCACCAAGCCAAGGTAGTGGCTCTTAGTTGCACAACTAAGAGAAAAGGGGTCTCATCACGAGCCAACCTTCTCATTTCCGCAAGGTATTTGTGAGTGACATTGTCATTATCTGGACACCACGCCAATATAGTGGCCTTAAACTCATCCTTTAAAACATGAAAGAAACAAAGAATGGAAACATGATGGACTTGGAAAAACTGCATTGCAAACAAAGGTGCCACACACCCTCTACAAAGGCACCCATGAATGAGACACTACAACACCTTGTATGTCATGAACCCCATGCCCAATGAGTCTTGACCCATAATTGCTTCATCTACTTCACGTGGATTAGATAGGGATCACTTGGGAAACACTCCTTTACCTAGGGAAAGATCTACCCAATAAGACACCTCGTTGACCCTCCCATATCCAAGCTTGGAAAATCGCATAATGTCTTTGAGAAATTACTTGTTTGACCAAATAATCTTTGATGCACATGCTTAGGTGGCTCATTTATTGATTTCATTTACTCATCATGATATTATGACTTGAAATCCTTGGAGGGCGTGCTTATTTGTCTTTGTAGGACCTATTTGGTGGACAATTTTGGAGGATCAAGCCTAGCTTGGGAATCCATGGGGCTTGAATCCCATAGGTTGGATGCCAAGGGCTTGCATGCCGGATAGAGAGACATACCTTTGGAGGCCTGGAAGACATGACCTAGCCCTCACATGCCAAAAAAATTTCCTAAGAAAGGAAAAACGTCATCTTTGGAGGCATGACGTCACCTAAAAGGGCTAGGGTTTGGTGGTGAAGTTATTACTCATTGACACATGGATGTTGTGAGGAGAATAAGGCCTTGGCCATCAGGAGATGGCCTAGATGATTGAAATGTGGCCTTTGGAGGCCTAACGATGCATCTCCAACTCCAACAACTTGCTCCTAGTGTCAAAACGTCCCCTAAAGGGGTGACGTCACCTTAAGTTAGGGTTTCTTTTTGTGTAAAAGTGAATTTTAAGTGAATTTTTTAATATTATTTGGTTGCAAGGGGTAAAATAAGGGTTGTGGACCCCTTATCTTATGTTTTACCCTTGCCAATGTGGAAAAACTATGTTAGTGACATTTTGTATAAATAGAGATCATAAGATCTCATTTTAAAACATAACTCTCCCATTGTGAGAAGTATTGGATTGAAATTTTTGCTATCTTTGGCTATTTTCTCTCTTGTGCTCTTGTGTATGGCTATATTCTTGCTTATTGGTTGGTGGAAATGATGTGCTAGCCTTGGAAGGCTCTTCTTTTGCTATTGTGGTGGTTTGTCTTAACATTTTTCATTGAATTGGTAAGGCTTTTTTTACTTTATATTATCGTTGTGTTCAAGTCAAGGTTATTTTGCTAGAGCTAGGTGTGAAGTATAAGGGAATACACCCCCACCTTATCCTCCATCATTTTATGCTTAAGTATTGTTGATTTAACAAGGGTTTACTAAGAGAATTATAAGTGAATACACCCTCTTAGTCTAAACCCTAGCTAGGTATACTTGCCTTGGGGATTAAGAGGATTTACACCCCTAAGGAGGTAGTACCTCTAGCTCATTATTTTATTGACTCCAATAGCTCAATCGTTAAAGGCACTAGTCATTACTTATTGCATTGGAGAAATAAATTGTTGCCTTGGTAAACGTGAAAGTTTCAAGTTTTGAAGTTATCTCTTTTGGAAGCTATTCTTCGAGCCTTTGGCTCTCTTGCCTCATTGAGGCGTTCCCTTTCAACCATTAAATATTGTTGTTGTTACAACTAAATTCTACAACCATAAGGTTGTAGAAAACCTAACCCTTTAACCCTAATAACTCCTAAACCAACCATAGGACTAACCCCTAACTTTGCCCTAACTCTCTACTAACCTAGGCGCACCTTTTTGGATAACTAGGACTAAATTTTAGTAGGTAAATTTTCTCATATCTAACCTATTTTTCTACATCCATTAGGGTTGTTAGTTTTCTGCAGAATTTATCACTTAACAGTTGCTAATCAAATGTCAAAGTGCATGTTAGGTCATAGTATTTAGCTAGCCTAACTCTTGTACTTGCAAGTGATTTTATCTAAGCTCTTAAAGCACTCTTTGATTAATGGTTATTGCTGATATATTGATTAGTTTACTGCTGTAATTAGGTAAAAAAAACTTAACTTTCTTTTCCAACTAACATGTTACAAGTATCCTTGGTTTTCATTATGTCTCGGGCAGGTACTTTACTCTCGGCATGTCACTCAACTCATTTGGAAACCTTTAATCTTTCCCAAGACCCTTTTCCAAGCTCCTTCTACCATTTAGAATTGACCCTTAGGGACATCCATCCATACTTATCATTTTCCACCTCAATCCCCCCTAGGGTCCCTAAGATTCCCCCCTTGAGGGGACTACCTCACCTCTAAAGTGACGGGAACACTTGGCTAAGGTGATAGTGGGTAGGTGCTCTCTAAGTTGTCTCCAATTGGTGTTTGGGTTGGTATTTTCCTAACCTACAACGTGTGCGATAACGGGGCCCAAACGTCACCCTTGAGGAGTTGACGTCATCATTAGGGCTAGGGTTTTGGTGTTGAAGTTTTTATTTGATGAAACTTGGCATGATTTGGTTGGAGGAGGCTATAGAGCATGAGAGGGAGGCTCTATGAGCCCCAACAAATTCAAATTTCTTCCCCAACAACTTGCTCGACTTGCTCAAAGGGTCAAAACCTCACCCCTAGAGGGGTGATGTCATTTTAGGGTTTCTATTGTGCACTTTTAAAATTTTAAGTTTGAATTAAAAACGAATTATTTGTGTAAATGAGCCAAATAAAGGTTGTTGTCCCCTTATTTTGTGTTTACCCTAACTTAAGTGGACAAACTATGTTTAAGACATTTTGTATAAATAGATATCATTTGAATCTCATTTTCATCATAACTCTCCCATTGTGAGAAGTACTTCGCTGAAATTTTTGCTATACTCGAGGATTATTGGTGTTTATCTCTCTTGAAAATGGTTTTTGGTGTTACATTTTTATGAATGTATGAGCTAAGGTGGTGTGCACCTCTTTGAGACTTGTTTTCTTGCTAATGGATGGTAATTTGTTTGGTGAACTAGGGTTTGATCTCTCTCTTTCTTGGAATTGGTAAGGAAAAATATGCATTTCTTAGCTATTTCTTTCTATTTATTGGTTATTTTTGGTTGAAACCATAGGATTAGTTTGTTGGATATACCCTCCATTAATATTCATCCAATTTTCTAAGTTTACAAGTCACTTTGCAAGGGTTGCTAGAAGGAATACGAGTGTTATACCCTCCTAGATTTTACCCTAGTTTGATTAACATACCGTAGGGAATAAGAGGATTTACACCCATAGGGACCTTGTTGATCTAAATTGTGTTTAAAGACTCCATTCACCCAAATTATTAAAGGCACTAATATGCTTTTTTCATTGGAGATATAAATTACTTGCCTTGGTAAACGTAGAAAGTCAAGATTTTGAGATTGTCTAAGTTGAATCAATTCTATGCTTCATATTCTTGGTTGAGCCACTAGGGAATCTCAATTTATTGATTACTTCTCACTGCTATTATAATATTTTATCTACAGCCTTTAGGGCTGTAGAAACCCTAATACAACTTTCTAATTAACTCACAAACCAACCGTCAAAAGTCGCTAAAAGTTTGCCCCTATAATCTACTAACCCTAGGGCACTTTTTGGGTGGATTGTTGGAAAGTTTTGATGGTTGATATATTGGTTGTAATTACTTGAATTCTACATCCATAAGGATGAAAATTACATCTCTGCAACACTTTTTATTTCAGCCTTATTTTATGCTAGAGTCTTGCTCTTTCATTCCTGAGTTGAACTAGTATTTACTAGCTTGTCTCTTGCTTATTCATCTAGACTTTTAGCATATTTATTTGCATCCCTTATTATCATTTTATTTCTGATATATATTATTGTTTACTTCTGAAATTAGGGACAACAATCTTAACTTGTTTGACCACCTAACATATTACGTGCATACTTGGCTTTTCTTGTGTCTCAGGAAGGTACAATCACCCTTTGCGAGTACTCATATCTCTTAGCAACCATTGGATACAATCAAGACTCTTTAAAAAGACTTTTATGCACTTAGTATCTTGACCTATAGGGTCTACTTTTCCATCATACCACTTTCCATCTCATTCCCCTTAGGGTCACTGGGATTCCCCCCTTGAGATGATTACTCCATCTCTAAAGTGACAGGAATACCTGCCTAAGGTGGAGTGGGTATGTTTTCTCTTATTTGTCACCATTTTGTGGTTGGGTTAGGATTTTCCCAACCTATAACTTGTGCAATAATATTTTGGCGTCATTTTCGGGGATTATTTTGAATCCTCTTTTGAACCCTAACGACACTCTGGAAATCTATTCCAAAGCCTTTCCTAGATTGCTTGGAAACTCCAACTAAAGGATGTTCCCTTTCCACCTTTGATGAGATCTTCGTGAAGCTCATATGGCGATTCCACCTCCCCAGAAGTCGTCTTCCCTTAAGACCTTTCCCCCAAGGAGGTTCAAACCTTTTAAGGTTTACCAAAGAAGGCCTCCCCTTAAGCCTCTCCTTGTCAAAAACCTATTCCATGGTACCCTTCCCCTTGCCCCAATGGGTCACCCTTGGGAAAAATACCTTTACAAACACCTTAACATGGCCACCATCCCTAGATATCCCAACACAATGCCAAAATATTCTCACAAATGGTTGCCAAAGTTTCCAGGAAATAATGTCACCACTGCAGACGATCATCTCTATGTCGTAGGCCGAGACATGGAAAATGTAGAAGTGGAACATGAGGATGTAGCCATGAGGCTACTAACCTCATCTCTAACTGAAGATTCCCAAAGGTGGTTTAGAGGGCTACCTGACAATCATGTAGCATCTTATGAAAAATTTTCCAAATTATTCAAGAACATATGGACAACGAAAAAAGACAATGGGATGCTTGTAGCTCAATTCAATCGGATAAATAAACATGAGAATGAGACAATGAGTGAGTTTGACACCAGGTTCAACAGATTATACAGTCATATCCTGACATATTTGCATCCTATCACTCCAGTAGTTTGTCTCCTATACGTGAATGCATTTGATGGGAAATTTCACTTTATTCTGAAGGACAAGAAGCCCACTTCTTTGTCACAAGACAAAGAGTACAGTCCAAAGATTGAAGAAAATATCCTTGACTCAAAGGTTGATCCTTTTCAGTATCCTCATGTCAAGGGAGAAACAAAGACTAGGGCTTCCAATAGAAATGCTTCTGATCCAATTTCCCTTTTGACTCAAAAGATAGATCAAATGAGTACTCAATTTGTCCAAGCACATAATAAAATCATGGGTCGATTAAATACTATGGAAATAAATCAATCTGCCCCCAGAACTCAGTTTACCAAACATCAGAGAGATGCCACATGTTGGAAACTAAGGCCCCAACAAGAAGCAAAGGCCCCTAATACTTTGAAACTGGTTAGAATGGTTGACATAGAACAAACATCGTGTTTTTCTCCATGCTAAGAGCCTCAAAGAGAATATGAGTGTCCTTGATGAGATGAAGATTATTTTGACAGTATGAACTTCATGGATATGATATGTAATTTCCAAGAGGAAGAAGTTACACAGGAATATATTGATGAAACAAAAGATAGGGGGAAAGAGAGTGGAGACTCTGGGCCTTGAATCAGTTGACAGACAATCATACGAAGGATCTAAGAAAGAGGGAGTATTTGACATACACCAAGAGAAATAAAGCTTGAGTCCCTCCATCACAACCTAATGCTCCTCCTCCCTCTACAGAGAAGGTGGTCCCACCTCTTCCACCTCCAGTACATGAGTTGCTTCCAAATCCAGCTCCAACAGATGAGATTAAGTTGAACATAGACGTTGCAACCATGTTTGGAAAGTTGAATATGAAGGTCCCTGTGATAGATATGTGCAAAATCTATTTTGTAAGGAGGGAAGTCTTGAGGTTATTAGAACTGTCGACCGAGATCCTCCGATTATTTTGAACACCATGTATCTCGATCAGTAAAAGGACAATAGTCCTCCTTTCTATCTTTCATTGGGCATGAATGTCCTCTAATTGAACAAATGTATGTTAGATTCAGGGGCCTCAACAAATGTCATGTCATTGAAGGTAATGGAACAACTTGGTTTGAAGACGACCCGACCCTATGGAAACATATGTGGTATTGATTATAAAGGGTCAAGGTTTATGGGTTATGTGAGAACATTCAGCTCTGTTTTATTGATTTTCTACACACAGCCTCCTTATGAATTTAAAAGTGATTGATATACAGGATGCTTGGGGGATGCTCTTATGAAGGAGTTGGTCTATCGCTCTTGTGGGTTTTCTCAGCATGGATCTCACGCATGCACACATACCCATGGGAGATGGCACCTTTGAGGTATTATATAGTAGAAAGTGAGCTGACAATCATGTGACAGATCTCGATGGCCCTGATTATACAAGCAAGGATGAGTTTGATGAGGTCTCGGACACCATTGACTATGATCCACGAGACTTAACTTGCATGCAGGAAGACTACATAAACATTCTTCTCCCTAGGACATATGAATAAAAAGAGAAACTTTCAAATTTCCAAGGGAAAGAGCCAGGGTCTATCCAAATATTGAAGAAAGAAGATAAAGAACGTGAAGAAGCCATCAAAAATGCAATCAATGTAGGGCCTCCTTCCTATCCATACATTGAGAACATACCTTACATCAACTATAATGAAGGAAGCCTTGCGTTCATGTGGGACAAGAATAAGGGCAAGCCTAAATATGACCAGGAGGATGACATCTCATGGCTTGGCCCTTACATCATCATGAAGAAGTCTGAGAAAGAGAAGTATTATTTGACAGCCTTGGATGGGAGAAAGATGTCATTACCAGTGGATGGGTCTCTTCTCCAGCCTGTGGTAAGTAGGTAGGTCATCTCACTTTCCCTACATTTTTATATTGATTTCTCATGTTGGTTTAGATGCATTTCATATTTCAATTTTCTCTACTTGCATATTGATTTCATGTTTAGTTTAGAATTTTTTGAAAAAAAATGCTAAAATTTTATTTTCTAGATTAGTTTCATTTTTTATTTTGATGTGTATGGACGAAGGGTGATAGAACCACCCTATATTTTACAGTGTTTTGTTTCAGTGTAGGCACAGGTCTACCAGGATATGTTGTGTTTCTCATGCACTCTACGGCGAGTACATGTGCCCAAGTAGGAACCAGATGTTATCCCCAATTCCTAGGGATAACTAAGGATATGATGTCTTGAATCCCTCCAGTTCATGGAGTACCAAGAGACAATTTGACCTGCAGTGTCCACTTGCATAGACAGAGACCCACATCATCACCACAACTTCATGTTCATCACAAGGGTTTCCACCACATCAGCAAGCCTCCGGAAGACATTGGGTCTTGCTTCATGAGGTACAAGTCAGGTATTGTGGTGAGTGTGATTTCAATACTTGAGGCATTTTCGTTTATTGCATCTATGACTACTTTTGATTATGTGACGTTTGCTTGGACATTGTGTTGTTTCCCATTTTTCACTTTGGCGGTTGACATTACGCCCTAGTAAGTGGGTCACCCTTAGAGATAGGGTTGCTAATGGGAGGTCCTTTTGACAAGTAATCGTTCCATTCCTGACCATACTTTTTACTTTCCACACTTTATCCCCTCATCTCCTTTCCTTTTGGTATTTTCAGGTGTACTAACCCAAGAAGGGGTTGTCCCTCTTTTCATGGGAAGAATGGGTTGAAGGCCCAAAGGATTTTAGTTATCAAAAGATAAAATCCAAACCATTAACCTTCTAGATGCTCGCCCAGGGATCTCGAGGACAATGAAATGTCTCTCATAAAAATTGATGGGACCCTTGAAAGAATAACTAATAACAAATGCTAACCAGGGAGGGGAATGTTTGGGCATTGTTTTTAATGCTTAGGTAGAATCCCCACACATGTTTCCAACTTGGGGAATCATGATGTGACCATAGTAGAGTCAAGGTGGGCACAATTTGTATTGCTTAGATAGAATCCCCACCTTGGCTTCAACCTAGAAACATCCTAAAATAATTAAAGGAAATAAATGGGATTAGAAAAAGGTTGCATTGAAAACGAAGGTGTGACACACCCTCTACAAAAGCCACCCATAAGTGAGACACTACAACCCCTTGTATGTCATGAACCCCATGCCAAAAAGTCTTCCCCTCATCCATGTCACCTCATGCACATGACTTAGAAAAAGGACCCCTCAGGAAGCACCCCTAAACTTGAGGAATGATTCACCCAATAGGTCGTTTTTTCAACCCTCCCATACCTAAACTTGGCAAATTGCATAGGGTCTTTGAGAATTGGTTTATTTTGATGAGGTAGTTTGGATGTACATTCTTAGATGGCACTCTTATTGATTTTATTTACTCATCATGATGCTTTGACTTGAGATCCTTTGAAGGTGTACCCATTTTCTTTTGTAGGACTCAATTGATGGACAGTTTTGGAGGAATAAGCCTAGCTTGGGCTTCCATGGGGCTTGAATCCCACAGGTTTGATGCCAAGGGAACACATGCCAGATCATGATGACTTGCCTTTGGAGGCCTAGAGGACACCTTGGAGGACCTTTCCTACCCCTCACATACCAAACAATTTACTTGGAGTGGCCAAAATGTCACCCTTGAGGAGTTGACATTGTCATTGGGGCTAGGGTTTTGGTGGTTGTTGGAAGCAGGCCAAATCAGAAAGAAAGGATATTTTTGGAAGAAAGGAATGCACGAGGAAAGGCATTAGCATGTTATGTGATTGAATGCTTATGTATCTTTTATTATTTATAAGTAGATGTTAGCATGATGAATGAATGAGCTAATGAGTTGATTACATTACATGCATAATTGGGAATGACAATATAATTGTTTAATAAATTAGATATAACTCTCAGTGCACACTCTCAGATCTCCATTCAATCCTGGACTACAAACACCTAAGTATTGCAGTCACCCATTAAAACTATCTCGGGTGAGACTGCACGGTGCACTCTATGCGTCGTGTTTCCCTTTGGTTTACCAGGAGGGCTGATAGTTTTAGAGGATTTGTTAGAACCCTAGAAGACTTGAACCTAGGTCAATCATGTTAAAGGTATAACTCAGAGAAAACAAACCAACAAATGGTTTTTTCACTGGTTAGAACAGTATAGGATTGAGTGGATGTGATATGTTAAGCATTTGTTAAAAGAGGGTAAGATCTGCGGAAGGCGGGTCAAAAGAATACCAAATCGAACGACAAAAAGGTGAGAAGAATGCGCCACTAGAAGGGGATTTTGAGATTGTGGAATCCCACAAAAGCAGAGATAGAAATCTGGTTGAAGACAAAGGAGCTAGATTTTGCGCATAAAGATAACAAAAACCCTAGAGTAACACCATGAAAATATCTTGAGAAGTATGTGTTTATTGATCTGCATGAAGTATTTTTCTATGATTTTCCACACTTATTGCAGAAGTGGATATTGAGGTTGAAGGATAACCACACAACAAAACGGATCCAATAGTTAGAGAGGACCTCGGTTCATATTGAGCAATTACAGCAGGTGAATAACAAATTCACCCGCGCAGTATATTTTTGGCTCGACAGTATTGTAGCAGACTTTATAATAGAATTTGTAGTAGATGTTGCGAAGTCATACAACGCAAAAGAGAAAGAGTTTATACGAGGTCCTCGAGGAAGGTATAATCGATCGTTGTATACTTCTATTAAGATATTTCTCTATAAGAAAGATGTAATGACAATGGAATCAGACAACTTTACTTCCCTGTGTGCATGGGGGAAGGGTGGAAGCACTGACAGAAAGAGGAGAAATGGAAGGAGAAATAGATAAAGGAAAGAAATAGGAAGCCTTGGACCCAATCATGATGGATTCCAATATAAGGTGAACACAAAGAAGAGAGTTGTAGCCACGAGGCAAGGCTTGGCAAGTGATGAAGAGGAGGTAGCGGATCTCATGGATGTGGAGCAAATTGAGGAAATCATCCGCGCAACATATGAGAGGAAGATGAGAGGTACAAGAGAGGGAATAGAAGGCATTAATCCTATCCATATTAATGTCAGTGTGGAACCCATCAACCCATGTATGAATAACACACAAAAAAGAACACCACCATTTAGACAATTGAATTTCAAGAGAAGGAAGACAGCAGGAAGTACATCTACATAGGGAACAAAAACTGGGGGAGCCAGTTCAGGAAGCATTAGTCAAGTATCTACATCGCGTGGAGGTAGTAGTTCAACATAGATGGCAGGACACGATCCCACCATCAGGTTACAAAAATTCAAAGGAGAAGAGTCGGAGGACCCGGAAAAACACATGTTTATCTGTGAGAAGATCTGGGAAGAAAAACATATCACAGACGAGGACACTAAACTTGCAAAGCTAGAGATTACACTAAGGGATCATGCACTGGATTGGTATATGAGTTTAGCCACAAACAATCCACCGGGGACAACCAAAACGATTGCGGATATCAAGAATTTACTGATAAATGAGTTTCAAAAGCCAAGTTCATAAGACCAATACATGAATGAGATGATAGAAATTAGACAGAAACCAGGAGAATCTGTATGGGTGATTGACCAGAGATTCAAGTGAATGAAAGGAAAGTTGAAATATCTCATGACAGATATGCAACACATGCACTTGTTCGTCAATTCACTACTACCACACTTGAAATATCCACTGCGACAACATAAGTTTCAGACACAGGCAGAGGCTCTGCAGGAAGCCCTACAACTGGAATAAAACTAATATCAGAAGATGGATCCAACCATCGAAGAGATGAAGGAGGATTTGAATAACTTAACGTTCCAGCTAAACCAGAACAAAAGTAAGGAAAAACAAGAAGTCATTTGGTGTACCACATCCAGGACGAAAGGACACCATAAGAACGAATGCCCAACATGTGTGCAGTATATGGAAGCAGGGATTCCAAACCAGTTACCAATAGGAGGACTATGGTGTGAAATATGTAAGAAACAGGGCCACGACCCATATCATTTCCCAATGATGTAGAAATACAAGACAGTCCCAAAGAGTTCATATTGCAACTTTTGCAAGTCAGTGGGCCATGATGACAAAGATTGTAGAACTATGGACTTGATGAGAGAGAGGACATCATATTCATATAGGGTGTAGGCAGAAATGATGATTGGGCAAGCTGCACCTCAGTTTAACCAAGTACCAACACCATACAACAATGTGCAGCCGCAGTATAATACTATGCAACAACCATATAATACCGTGTAGCCACAGTACAACACAACGCAGCCTCAGTACAATATCGCCCAGTACAATCAGGCACCTCAGTATAACGCACCACAAGTAGATCGAGTTGGCTACAGAGGTAGAGAGCGAGCAAGAGGAGGATTTGGAAGAGGTAGAGGACCAGTGGTATGTCACAACTATCAACAACCATGACACCATGCAAGAGAATGTCCACTTCCACCAGCGATGTGTATGTATTGTCGTGCATATGATCATGACACGGAAGAATGTCCTACGTTACTAGAGAAGATCTAGGAAAAGAGGAATCAGAACAACCAGAACGTTCAAGGGATTTCAGCGGAAGTGAGGGACGATGGAAGAAACATCAACATAGTTACACGCGGAGGAGCTAAAACAGGAAACGACGCAGTCCAACAAGAGTCGATACAACATTAATGGGTGAAGAAGAATGCCAAACCAAGGAAACAGTTCGACACGTAGAACGAGAAGGAAACATTTAAGCAAGCTAGACAAGAATTTTTTAAGCAAGACACCGCATCGACTTCAACTGTGAAACATAGCAAGGAAGTACCAGAATACAAGATGCCTCCATCGTTGGATCACACTAAAGAAATGCAGCCCCTGGGACAAGTAAGTACAATCGAAGGTTTTTTGCAATCATGTGTAAAACTATTGAAAGATCCATCCTTTGTCAAAATATTACAAAGTATGTTAGAAATATGTAGCATAGAGACAGAAGGAAAAATAGAAAAAAAACCAGTCAATCACCTACATACAAGGAGAAGAACAAGTAGGGAGTTCAGGTTGAATTCCAACATCGGATATTTCAACATGGGAGATATCATATTGGATCTAGGATCCGAAGTCAATGTATTACCCAAGAAAACATGTCAATGTATGGGAGAGCCCACATTAGGATATTCACCCGTTCAGCTGAAACTAGAAAACCAACACATAGTTCTACCAATTGGGATACTTAAAGTAGTGACAGTAGACCTGGATGGAGTGCACACTAAAGAAGACTTCGAAGTGATCAAAATAGTGGATGGCACAACACCATATCCAACATTGCTTGGCTTGGACTAGGCGTTTGATAACCAGGCCATAATCAATTTAAAGACACGGAAAATGACATTTGAGTCAGGAGAATACAGGATCATTGTGATATTAGACCCATCAGAAGGGGAGAGGTTTATAGAGCCTACTTTCTTGGACTTGGAGGAAATCATCCAGTTGTACAGAAGAACCACGCGAGATGAGGATTACGTGAACCCAACTACAGATGGGATACTCAGTTGGCGGAGCATTACTTCATGTGCGTCAGACTCGGATATAGGTTTAGAGAACTAGCAACAAAGGCTACACAAAGTTTCCACAAGAAGATGCGCAAGAATAGACCGCATAGTAAGATGGGTAGGTATGAAGATAAGAGAACCACCCAGTTTCCATGGGGTAAACGATCTCGAAGAATTGTTGACACATTATGAAGATGAAGTGTTAGAAAATCAGATACTCTCAGCACTCGATATAGTACTCAAGGCCACACCTGCAAGATGGTGGGGCACACATAAGGAAACAATCAAAGATTGGTACCAATGTAAGCAGTTACTGCGCATAAGTTTTGACGCAGAACAAAAAATCAACCAGCATCAGAAATATGATTGACAGGGGCCACCAGCAGAACACTTGGAGAAGTGCAGAGCGTTGTGGAAAATGACACCCCCAGAGGAATGGCCTTATCATTTCATACATACCTTAGAGGGAACACTAGCAAACTGGTATACAGACTAGGAACTGCGCAGAGGAACTGTGAGCTGGCCAGTACTACAGCAGAATTTTACAGTCACTTTCTCATTCGAGCATGAGAACCCCAACATAGATGCAGCACTGAAATAGATAAGAGGGGTAATATTCATTAAGGAACCAGTAGTCAAACTCATAACAGAGGAACAACAACAGAACAGACAAATAGTGAAAGACCTATTGTCATGCTACCATGTGCAGGAAGAAATACCAGATGAAGACGACCCGCGCGATATTCAAATCAAGGAAGAAGGAGGTGAAAGAGAAGTGGAAGGTCCACCTCTACAATTAGAATTAATTGTTGCGTCGATAAAGGTTAATAAATTCAACATTGGGACAGTTGAGAATCCCAAAATGGCCAGCATTGGAGACTACTGGGATGAGAAAATAGTAGAAATCATAACAGAGTTACTGCATGAGTATAATGAACTATTCCCCACAATGTTTACAAAAATGAAGGGCATAACAAGAGAGCTAGGTGAAATGAAGATACAACTCAGAGTCGAGGCAAGACCGATCAGATAGTGACCATACAGACTAAATTCGATATATAAGCAAAAAGTCAAAGTTGAGATTGATAGGATGCTCGAAGCTAGCATCATAGAACTTGTGGAAGAATCAGAATGGATAAGCCCGATGGTAGTTCAGGAGAAAAAATAAGGCAGGATAAGAATATGCGTCAACTTGAGGAAGTTGAATGATGCGTGCCTACATGACTCGTTCCATACACCTTTCACGGATGAAGTGTTGGAGAACGTACGAGGACAAGAAGTTTATTCATTCACCGACGTATTTTCAGGATACCATCAGATCAAGATAGCGTCGGAATACAGATACAAGACCACTTTTTCTATGGAATGGGGATCCTACCAGTACACATTCATGTCGTTTGGACTGAAGAATGCACCAGCAATGTTTTCCAGAGTATTCATAGTTGCATTTAAGGAATTTATCCACCAGTTTCTAGAGGTAAACTTGGACGATTGGACAGTCTATAGTCTATTGAAATAACATGTAGAGGTCTTGTGGTTGATGTTAGAAAGATGCAGGCATTGTTAGATATCGTTAAACATCAAGAAGTGCATTTTCAGAACACTGTTTGGGATACTATTGGGCCATATAGTATGCAAGCAAGGTTTACTAGTAGATCCTACAAAAACTGCAGTAATCGTTAACCTGCCACCACCAAAAATAGTTCGTCAACCAAGAGAAACATTGGGACACACAAGATACTACAGAAAATTTATCAAAGGGTATGCGCAGATCACCACGCCAATGGAGAAACTGCTCAGGAAAGACTCAAAGTTCCAGTGGAATGAGGATTGTCAACACGGTCTGGATACGCTGAAAGAAAAGATGGTAACAACGCCAATACTAGTATTCCCAGACCGGGAGAAGACAATCCACATACATGTAGATGCATCGGCCATAGCACTTGGAGATATTCTGGCGCAGCTAGGAGCCGAAGATTTGGATCATTCTATAGCATTTGATAGCATAAAAATGTCAGAATCGTAGCAGAACTACAACACTATAGAGAGGGAAGGCCTATATATGGTCTATGCGCTGCAGAATTTCAGACATTACTTACTGGGAAAACATTTTAAGATGTTCACAGATCATTCAGCCCTTAAGTACCTAGTCAACAAGCCAGTTTTTTTTGGGGGGGGGAGAATCTGTCGATGGTTACTACTGTTTCAAGAATTTTATTTTGAAGTAATAGTCAAGCCAGGGAAGTTGAACGTAGCACTTGACCACCTATCAAGGGTCACAAACGGAGAGGAACCTACAAATTTAGAGGACAACTTTTCGGATGCATAGTTATTTTCAGTCCATATCGTTGATGAATACTTCACAGACCTCATACAGTACTTGAGTACAGGGACTACACCACAGGAATATAACATCGCGCAGAAGAAAAACCTAGTAGTCCGAGCTGCAGACTATCAGCTGATTGCAAGACACTTATATAAATTGGGTGCAGATAGCATCTTGTGAAGATATGTGCTAGAACATGAAATACCAAGGATTTTAGCAGAAGCCCATGAGGGAATAGCAGGAGGACACTATGAAGGAAAACCTACCGTGCAGAAGGTATTGCGCGCAGGACTATGGTGACTGACCATTCACAGAGACTTGAAAGAGTACTGCCAGAGATGTGGTGTATGTTAGAGGGTTGGTAAACCGAATAGAAGGGACGAGATGCCCCTATGACCACAGGTAACATTGCAAGTATTTGACAAATGGGAAATAGATTTTGTGGGACCAATTAACCCACCCGCCAAGAGGACATGAGCAAGGTACATTATCACTGTGACAAAATACCTGAAAATATGGGCAGAAGCAGCACCAGTCAAAGATTGTAGCACAGAGACAACAACACACTTTCTATTCAAGCAAGTGATCACTAGATTTGGTTTCCCTAGAATTTTGATGAGCGACTAAGGAACTCACTTCATTAACAACACTATTAAGGATATCATTGAGGAATTTGAATTCCATCACCAAAAGAGTATACCATATCATCTACAAGTGAATGGAACAATAGAAGCCTTTAACAAAATCCTTGAAAATGCATTGATGAAGATCTGTAATGTCAATAGGAATGATTGGGACCTAAAAATACCAGTAGTATTCTGGGCATATAGGACCACATGCAATAAGTTGATAGGACACACGCCATTCAGATTGGTATATGGAAAAGAAGCAGTGGTTCCATTAGAATTCCTGGTACCCAGTCTGCGCGTAGCAACAATTACAAACATGACAGAATGAGGCACAGTATAGGATAGGATGAATCAACTGATGATCATGGAGGAAGATAGGATCCTAGCAGAGTTCCACCAACAAGTTCAAAAAGTAAGGGACAAAGCTTGGTATGACAAACATATCAAGAGGAAAACTCTCAAGGAAGGAGACTTAGTGTTGATGTATGACAATAAATCCATTCAACATCTAGGAAAACTCAGAATGCACTGGTTAGGACCATATGAAGTAAAAATTGTCACATATGGAAGATATATACAGTCGAAGGACTTAGGAGGCACAAAACTCAGAGGGATGATCAATGGGAGTCGACTGAAGTTGTACAAGGAAATTCGATCACCCGCAACTTGAAAGACATCGCACAGTCAAAAAAAAAAAATACATAGTACAGGATATCAAAAGGGAACAACAAAGGTAGAGCGTGTCAAAACTAGAAGGAGCACACACCAGAAGTCAAATGAGCATGCACACTCGAGCCCAATGGAGACAAGGCCAATGGTCAGTTCAAAGAGAAAACAAGCGGGAAAGGTGGACACGACAAAAGAAGTGCCAAGTGATGGAGGTTAGAAGAATTGAATGTCGAAAACGACTGACACGGCGCCGCATTAATCGCGCCAACTGGTGATGGCGAGGGAAATCAATGGAAAGTATGAAGGAACCAATGGTTAAATTAAAGCATAATCGTGGAAACATCTCCGACAAGCTTCACTCGACGTCGATATAAAGTAGGGACGCGGGAGCTGAAAGGTTATTGTGAAATTGGAAAGGGCACAAAGTGATAGAGCATATGCAGCAGAGAGTGAAGGTTGCAGAGGCTACTGAGCTTGGTGAATGGAAATTTTTGCCACCATGGCACCACCTAAACAAGAAGAACTGAGCCAGACTTCCAGACAACCCTGAGGTAGGACCAGAGCACAATAGACACCGCAGGGAAGCGAACAACAACCATCTCAGCCTCCAGAAGTCGTCAATATGCATGAAATCCCATCGTCAGATACAACACTAGGAAGCCCCACACCCATTGAGGAAGAAACCTAACAAACAACACCTGCAGGCATGGACATCGATATGCCAGAAGAGGGGAAGGGCCGACAGAATGAGGACGCAGGCAGCTAAGTGCAACCCGAAAACCCTATATAAGCCTTGAGAGTCAACGGGATAGCTCCAAACCAGGAAGAAATGGTCATGCCAGAAGAATCACAAACAACCATATCATAACAGCCATAGGAGGAAGTAGTGGAATATGTCACTGGCCAACTAGAGAAGTATGTCAAAGAATGAACAATGGAGGTTGGAACCTCAAGCCAACCAACACAGTGAAAGGGAAAGGAGACAGTACCTAGGTCACTGTACAAACAACCCGCCACAACAATTGTCTTGTCGCGCATACCGGAAGAGGTACGTGTACCAGCAAATTTGTTAGGATATGTGGAGAAATTGAGGTACTCAAACCATGATGTAACAGACATGGACAAGTTCCTAGAGTTTGCTAAGCAATTCTACCTATAGACTATGGGTATAGGACCCTTTAGGGAACCAATTCATCAACCACTCCAGTGGGCAGCAGGATTGGCCAAAACTGGGATTCTAGGTCTGTTGGACATACCACACTTTGGGAGAGGCTAGTATGCAAACAGTTGCATCAAGCAGTTGATGGCGGTCACACATGGCGGATATCTATGGCTAGAACAGCTCGTCTCAATAGACGTAGAGCTCATCACGCACATCACAGGTCTTTCATCATGGGGCATGGATCCCACACAGTTCCTTGAGGACAAAACAAAGGATAAAGCACTGGTCGAGGAGATGAAGAAGAAATATGGCACCGAAAGGGGGTCGCACAGAATCATTATCAAGCATATTAGTGACATAACAACAAGATTGGCCACAAAAATTATGGCATGCAGCTTGCTCAGGAAATACCGCAAGGAGGAAGTCTCTGTCGACGTTGTCACAGTTATAGCACAGTGTGCTGAGGGCACCACACTCAGCTAGGTCCCTTATTTGTTGAATTTGTTCCTAGACGACTGCAAGGATGTGCAGGATCTAGGGACATAAGTTCATTATTCATGGCTACTCATCCTGATATCCATTATGGGATGCAAGGAGCCAAAGTATTCATTTGTTTCCACAAGACCCAAACCCTACCATGGAGCGCGATACTTATCGCTTGGAGTCACTTCGGACACCAAGAATAGAAAAGTGAATGCATCTATATTAGAAGGATATCTCTACGACCTATAGGACACCATAGCCAACACTTGGAGGGTAACACCGGAAGCGGTTGCATGGTATCAGGGCATAGCCAACTTCAAATCCACTAGACATGCGATGTGGATTCAGGCACGGAAGGACCCCGACAATCAATGGCTACAACTGTGTTACTACATCACGGAGGGGGACATACAAATGGCCATTAAGGATTGGGAAGACAAATGGAGGATTCTAGTCCTCACTCGGGAAATACCCATAGAGATAGAGGAGGAGGAGGTAAGGTAGGAACATACATAGGCTGAGGAGGTAGGGCAGGAACAGACACAACCCAAGGAAGTGACAGTGCCCAAGAAACCAAGGACAGGTCAGAATAAGCCACAAAAAAAGAAAGGGGGGACATCCAAGACAGGATTCCAGGTGGGGAAGAAGAACAACACACATACGCAATAGGTATAGTAGAAACAGGTCGAGGCAGCACAGGGAACTACATCAAATTCTACGCCACAAGAGCCAGGCTAGACTAAGTGGCTAGCCACCCAGACGGGGGGTGCGCGCAAGAAGATGAAGGCACATAAAATGCCTCTATAATACATGATCACAGAGGATGATGTAGACATGGTGGCCCAAATGGTTCAGGATCGCACATTCGAGGATTTTGAGAATGTTGTGCGCCAAAGGGACAGAATTGAAGAAGAGTTGGCATACATGTGATAGCTCCTCGGGAAGATCAGAGAAGTGCAGGCAGCCAACAACAACATAGAAACGGGCCCATCAGCATCACACATAGGAGGAGAACCTGGAGCAAGCGAGCAAGATACAATCCAGATGACAGCACAACCGAGTTCAACATTGCACATCACACCCAACATGTTGTGCATTAACGAAATCGTGGGGAAAACACCCCTCAAGGACTTGGCTCAACTGCAGTTGGTATTGTCGCAAATACCAACCAAGGCACTGTATAAATTGTAAGTCATCGTTACATGGGAGGTACAGTCTCATGCACGCATGGAGACAATGGAATTGTATCTGAAAAAGGATGATTGGGACATGTTGGAATTGGTACTTGAGCAAGCCAAGATCGAGACCAAAGATGAGAAGGAATGCATGAAGGGACTGGAGCAGAAAGTGGTCATAGCCTAAGAGAAGATCACAAAGAACACGCAGACGACCAAACTCACGATGACAGAGAAGATTGATCAGATTGTGTAGACAATCGATCAATACCAACAAGAGATCAAGAATCTCCGGGAGAATCTCACACCTACCACTCCATCGGAGGTGAGGGAGCAAAGGAAACAGGAGGCAACAGTGCGTATATAAGAAATAGAAGTACAAGTCCACATGGTGGATGACTTGTTCGAGAAAGCAACGCATATCTGGATGAAAATGGATGAGCATCAGCAGGTCCAGCAGTGGGACCAGGAAGGAGAAAGGATAAGCGTAGCTATCCAGGACCTCAAGCAGAGGCAGAAGACGATGTCAATCATGGAGCGCGTCAAAGGGGCACAAGACATGATGAAACTATAGGCATAACTCATAACTGTGTAGACACGGAAAAAGGAGTTCCAGGCTCAAATGGAACTGCTCCAGGAGCGAGCATCAGAGGTCATCGCACATGCATAGGATGCAAAAACATACATGGCACAAACCTAGTCAGAATGTGCAAGGATGGTCAGCAACGAAATTACAGTGCAGATATTTGACGCGCTCAAGGAGAAGACTGCGTAAGCCCAAACGCAAGCAACGGAGCTCATGGAGAAGTTCCAAGCGATCACCAGGGAGATCGATGAAGCACACAGGGGTAAGGTGTCTTGGGACGAGCCACATGTCAGTGTTGGGGGCCTGTTGGAAGCAGGCAAAATCAGAAAGAAAAAAAGGCTATTTTGGGAAGAAAGGCATGCACGAGGAAAGCGACATTTGGAAGGAAGAGCAGCATGCGCGCATGCATGGAAGACCTAACAACATTAGGGTTAGGGGTTTTGTAATACATTGTAATGGATGATGAGCCAGAAATGTAGATATATAGATACCTAGGAGGTCTAGAGGGGAGTGGTCTGTTATGAGAGAGAGGAGGTCGGGCTTAGAGAGTCTGAAAAGACTTCAGGAGGAAGGAGTCTTGTTTTGATAACTAGTTGTAATACTTCGGTCATACGACCCTATTTTGTAAGTTGTTGAGTTGTAGAGGGCCAGAAGGGTATACATTGAGCGTTAGATCACAGGCTGAGGAGCCTGGTGTGATCTAGTCTGCCTCGTAATATATCTTGACCCGAATGAGGATGAGTTGTAAAGCATGCGGCGCTGTAGTTTTGGAACTGCCATAATAGAAGAGTTGAGAGTCAGATCTTTGTGGACATAGCTCAGGGGAGGGTGAACCACGGTAAAACATGTGTTATGTGATTGAATGCTTATGTCTTTTTTACTATTTATAAGTATATGTTAGCATGATGAATGAATGAGCTAATGAGTTGATTACATTACATGCATAATTGGGAATGACAGTATAATGATTTAATAAATTAGATAGAACTCTCAACGCACACTCTCAGATATCCATTCAATCCTAGACTGCAAACACTTGAGTATTGCAGTCACCCATTAAGACTATCTTGGGTAAGACTGTGCGGTGCACTCTGTGTGTCGTGTTTCCTTCTGGTTTACTAGGAGGGTCGATAGTTTTAGAGGCTTTGTTAGAACCCTAGCAAACTTGAACCTGGGTCAATCATGTTAAAGGTATAACTCAAAGAAAACAAACCAACAGTGGTGAAGTTTTTATTTCATGACACTTGGAATGACTTGGTGGGAGGATTCTATAGTTCATGAGAGGGAGGCTCTATGAGCCCCAACGACTTCAACTTTCTTCTCCAACGACTTGCTCAAAGGGTCAAAACATCACCCGTAGAGGGGTGATGTCATTTTAGGGTTTTTATTGTGCACTTTTAAAATTTTAAGTTTGAATTCAAAATGAATTATTTGTGTAAAGGAGAAAAATAAGGGTTGTTGTCCCCTTATTTTGTGTTTACCCTAACTTAAGTGGACAAACTATGTTTAAGACATTTTGTATAAATAAAGATCATTTGAATCTCATTTTCATCATAAATCTCCCATTATGAGAAGTACTTGGCTGAAATTTTTGCTATACTTGAGGATTATTGGTGTTTGTCTCTATTGCAAATGGTTTTTGGTGTTATCTTTTGATGAATGGATGAGCTAAGGTGGTGCGCACCTCTTGGAGACTTGTTTTCTTTCTATTGGATGGTAATTTTCTTGGTGAACTAGGGTTTGATCTCTCTCTTTCTTGGAATTGGTATGGAAAAATATTGATTTGTTATCTATTTATTTCTCTTTCTTGGTTATTGTTGGTTGAATCCCTAGGAGGGGTATGTTGGATACACCCTCCATTAAGCTTCATCTAATTTTCTAAGTTTACAAGTCACTTTACAAGGGTTGCTAGAAGGAATATGAGTGTGTATACCCTCCTAGATTTTACCCTAGTTTGATTGACATACCCTGGGGAGTACGAGGATTTACACCCCTAGGGACCTTGTTGATCCAACTTGTGTTTAAAGACTCCATTCACCAAAATATTAAAGGCACTAATCTGATTTTTGCATTGGAGATATAAATTACTTGCCTTGGTAAATGTGAAAAGTCAAGATTTTGAGATTGTTTAAGTTGAAATCAATTATATGCTTTATATGCTTGGTTGAGCCACTAGGTCGTATCAATTTACTGAGTAATTCTTGTTGTTGTTATAACATTTTATATACAGCCATTATGGCTGCAGAAACCCTAATACAAATTTCTAATTAACTCACAAACCAACCGTCAAAAGTTGCTAAAAGTTTGCCCCTATAATCTACTAACCCTAGCGCACTTTTTGGGTGGATTTTTGGAAAGTTTTGATGGTTGAAATATTTGTTGTAATAACTTGAATTCTATAGCCATAAGGCTTCAAATTACCTCTCTGCAAGTTGCAAAACTTTTTCTTTCGGCCTTATTTTATGCTAGAGTCTTGCTCTTTCATTCGTCAGTTGAACTAGTATTTACTAACTTGTCTCTTGCTTATTCAACTAGACTTTTAGCATCTTTATTTGCATCCCTTATTATCATTTTATAGCTGATATATATTATTATTTACTACTGCAATTAGGGACAAAAATCTTAACTTGCTTGTCCATCTAACATATTACGTGCATACTTGGCTTTTCTTGTGTCTCGGGAAGGTACAATCACCCTTTGCAAGTACTAATATCTCTTGGCAACCATTGGCTACCATCAAGACTCTTTCCCAGTCCTTTTTCACACTTAGTATCTTGACCTATAGGGGCTATAATTCCATCATACCACTTTCCATCTCATTCCCCCATAGGGTCACGGGAATACATGCCTAATGTGAGAGTGGGTAGGTGTTCTCTTAGTTGTCTCCATTTTGTGTTTGGCTTGGGATTTTCCCAACCTACAACTTGTGTGGTAGCACACCCTAAAGCCATTTTTTCTTTTTTTTTTAAGTTGAGTGAATCCCTTCTTTTAATATTAGAAGGTTGAACATCTTTACAATATCATCTTTTCAATCTGATGGCCTCATTTACAGATTTGTTCCACTAATGCAATGTCTATTTTGGGGGATTGAACCCAATATTTGTGAAGAAAATTCACTTAAATTACCACATGTGTTCACTTAATTTACCCCTTTTTTTGGAGTCATGGAGTTCAACCTCTACAATTACTTTGGTCTAGTTCCCCCATCTTATCATAAATCACTCGTCGATGTGTACTTTGGGGACTATTTAATTTTTAATTGTAGAGTGAAACTTGATATCCTCACCGTCTATGACCAAAGAAACAGATGAAGCAAGCAACCGGATTTCACCCCATGACCTCCTAGATTCACAAATCCTATGGAGGAGGCTACTTGCCAACTCACCTAGTGGGCCATGCCTAAATTAATTTACCGCTTGACCATAATTGATGTGGGAAATCCAATTTCGATCTTAATGTCACCTTGATTACAATAATATGCCACAATAACAAATCAAATAGTGGGATGGATAACCACATGGAATTGCTACTCTCCAACAAATCACAAGATTAACATTATTTACACTATTCAAAATTTGTATTGAAAATAGTCACCAAATCTATTTTGGGACATAAGAGTCTCTCAATAAAATATTTTGAGTCTTTGGATTGATGTGATAGCATCCTCCCTCACTCCAGTATCAACATCATTGGGAATTGCAATGTTAGGGTGTTTCACTAACCTCCCTACTTTGGCTACCTGGGAGTTAGTTAATTGTTGTGTGTGGCCATCCTCTTTGAATAAAGCCCATTGGATAATAATGGATAGTTATTTAATGCAAAAGGGTCCACTTTATAAGGCCCATTATGTAGTTGTTACCCATTAGTGAAGGGACCACAAATAGTTAGTATTTTTTTCTATGGAAAAGTTATTTAAAGAGATAGGATATTGTGGAATGTTTGTGTTGTGTTGTGTATTTGGAGCTATGTTCAGTGAAAGGTTGCCCCACCTTAAGAGGCAAGTGAACATTGAATTCTTCTTCTCATTATCAATACACAAGGCTATCTTTACATATTTCATCTTATTGTGTCATCTTTCGGGTTAATCTACAATTATATTTTTAGTATACTTTGTTGTGTTTCAATTTTCAAGGGTTAAGGAACACTACAAGTAGTATCAGAGCTCTTACCTAAGTTAGTATGCTTCCAAATTTTAGTATAATTTTTTTCCAGGCTAGAGACGTGTTCCAATGTCTTGAGTGATCGGTCATTCAACCGGTAAAATTGATGTTGGGGAAGAACACACACAAAAAATACAAGTGGAATCATATTGTTGGAAACCCTTGTAAACCCTGTTGGTACCCCTTCGAGTAGTATTGCATCAGAAAACACCTGTATATAAAATATCACTTCTATGTACCTTTGGGTATATCAGAAGTCCCCTAGGTATACCTAAAACCATCTATAATTCAACTAGTCGGTCATCTTGTTTCTATAGTAGACCAAGAACACCACTAGTGAATATCACTCTCTAGCACCAGGGTAGTCGGGTCATATTGTTGGTTGTGGAGCCTGATTATCTTCCTGATTTATAGGTCTTTTTCTTTCAGCCATGTTTATACCCCATGAAGTATTTACACCCCAGAAGTATGTACACTCTTCCATGCGGGGGAGTGCAGAGGGAGGGTACCCCCTTTGCGGGGTTTGGGGGCAAGCGGGGGTTCGGGGGTGAAGCCCCCGAAGCAAAAATTGCCTTGTAAAAGTATATTGTAATTTCATTGTAAATCTAGACCGTTCATTATAAGGTCGCAGATCTAATGGTAGAGATTATGTTAGGGT
>JZKD02S0076211.1:312860-326428 GCA_000966675.3 Picea glauca
CACCACACTTGGATAAAATAAATCACACTTGCAGGAAATAAATCAAAGCATAAAATAAAACACGATTGTAGGAATGAAATCAAACTCACACATGTATGAAAGTAAACACACTGGCAGGAAAAATAAACACACTTTGCAAAAGGGAAGCACACTTGAGTGAAAGAAATAAAACTTGCGTAAAAGAAATAAAAGAAAGAACACTTGCAGTAAAATAAGCACACCGTCAAGAAAAATAAATTGCGGGAAAGTAGACACACCTTGTAGGAAAGATAAAACACATTTTTGCAGGAAAATAAACACGCTTGTAGGAAAGTAAATTGCAAGAAAGTAAACACACTAAGAAAAGTGAACAAACTTGCAGAAACAGTAAACACTCTTGCGGAAAGGGAACAACAAGGCTTTGGAGAAACCTATTAAAATTGATGCACAGGTTCTTACCTCTCATCTTAAAGTTTCTCCTCCCCCTTGTTGTGTAATTAAAGGCAACCTACCTACCTAAGCTCTAAGCCCTTTAGCACCTCCTGGGAAATGGCGCCAAAAATGTCAAGTGAAATATATGCTATCTATTTCAACATTAAATTGTCAACCTGGGGCTCGTAAGATTCGAGGTGCTAGCATTGTATGTGCAGGTCTAGAGAATCTAGCAGTCTAATCTAATGTCGACAACACACTCAAATAATAAAGAGATTAAACAAAGTAGAACTATTTGTAACCTAGGGAAGAAACTCGTCATGGAGTGACCATATCTCACGAATTAGTTCATTAATCTATCTGTTGGTGATTTAAAGCTATTGGCAATTTAAAATGCGAGAAAACTAAGATGCCGAAATCAATAAAAGGGAAAAATTGGAAATGGGTACCGGAATAACAAACTAGTGCAAGAATATATTATGCAAAAGATGAGCCTATGCATGAAAGATTACTATTCTAATTACTCTTTTTACTTGGAAATCTAACTTTGTGTTTCATTTACTCAATTCATATTAGAACATTGATTTCTACATAAAAATGTAAAGTAGAAACAAAACAATCTACTGAAAACTTTTCCATTCAAGGAATATCAATATACTAAACACATGTTCTTATAACCAGTTAAACTAATGAACTAATTACCAAAAAGGATTTAAAATCAAAGATTATGCTATCATACTTGAACTGGAAATATATTCACAAAGGTATAGTGATTACACAATACTGCAGGGGTTAATTTAATCTACTTTAATTGGTCGTGAACAACTGCTTAATAAACATGCTCAGTTCCTAGTGCTCCAATTACAAAGAAGATTCATATTTACAACATGGTGTGAATAAGTCAAGTGAATACATACAGTGAAGATACAATTAAAAACAGTGATTACTATGGCTGAAAATACACAAAGGAGATTATAAGAAAATGTCTGTAAAAAGATATTAGAACTATTGGAATATTGGTTGTTGTCATTGATGTCAACCCTAGTCATTGGTTGTAGTCATTGATGTCAACCCTAGCCATTGGCTTTTGGACCCCACAGTTGATTGAAGTAGATAGACATGAAGGAAATTACACATTCAGATGCAACACCCATGGATGGACATTATAACTCATGCCGCTTCTGGTGGTATGTTCCATGTCACATGGATCCTCACGATTGAGGAGAAATGAATTTTTGAAGATGACAATGTGAATTGAAGCAGAAACTACATGTCGGCCCTAACGTTAAAAGGACATGACATAAAGGGTATAAATACATCTCATTATACATTCATTTTTAAACATGCACAAGTTTATTAATGAACAAGGAGATAGAAGCCGAATTTATGAGGAAATCGAAAGTAAAGAAGGCCGAATTTCAAGGGAGGATGAAGTCTTTTGGTGATGTGTTCTAAGGTATGTTATTTAGAGGTCATCTTACCATTTTCGCTATAACTTTGTTTCTAGAATGATTCAGATGGTGAAATTTGGAGGCTATTGAGACGACATATCTAGGTACCTGTGGTAAAAAATTCATCTCTTTATTCACTATAATTTTGGAGATACACTCTGTGGAAGATAGAGTTTTTTACTAGTCCTAAAGCTAGTCATAAACAGGTGTTCTGAGTAAAACAGTCATAACGTCTTCATAGAGAATCCAAATGAAGTGAGACAAATTGAATTGGAAAGAGTACAGGCTTTAGTTTCCTGTGTACAAATTTTAGAATATAATGTTAAATATTGAGTGTGGGGCATGATGTACAAGTTCTCTCTCCCGAATAAACTAGAATTGAATAAGGTCTACCATTTTCTCTATAAATCATTTTCTGGGAGGATTCAAGGAGTGAAAATTGGAGTTTGAGAGAATACTTTGAGTAATATTATCTACGGGATCAGAGTATTCCAAGAAGTGAATAATTGCAGAAGTTGAAGAAGTCTCAGGAAGCATTATTAGGTTCTATGTGATGGTTGGTTGATGGTGGTAATTTAATGTAAAGTTTTATTATCTCAACCCTCTCTTGATATTGGAGGATTGTATCTTCCTTTTGGAGGTTTATCCCTCCCTTTATATTTGGAAGTTGTAGCTACCTTTGGAAGTCATTACTTCCTTTGAACAATAATACATGATTACTTCTTATATAATGTGCATGGTGTATTGGTGTATCTCTTATACTATTCTTCATTTTTCATTGGATAGTCTTGATTGTTGATTGGATATAAATTGAATACATGATCTGATTGAAGTACAAGTTCAAAAATACTAATTTCTCTAAATACTATTTCACCCCCCTCTCAGTATTTCCAACAGAACAATAAAGGGAAATTAGAACAGTTATAAGGAAATGGATTATACAAAGAAATTATAAGAGAATGACTGTAAAGAGAAATTAGAACAACTCATACAAAAGAGAGGTTAGAAATCTAAATTAACAAAGAAATGAGACACACAGACTATTGGTGGGGCCCCCCGAGCAGTTGTGGTACTCCAGTTCACGAATTGATCACAAACTCATCGTAATTTATAAATTTTCATTAAAATGAATAACAGAGCCAAATTTTACACAGAGTTCTTAAATGGTTTCTCTGGGTCTATCCTATCATGCTAGTGAGCTCAAGTATATATAGAGTCTGAGAGGTCGACCACTGAAAGGGTCGAATCTCTCTCAAAACCATAAAATCATTTAATTGTTCTATTAATAGGAAATGAATCTTAAAATTGTAGCTCGACTATAGGAGCTAGATTTAACTATGTAAACCAAAATAAAATAGGAGCCATAGCAAGAGGGCGATAATGGGTAAAAAACCCATGTTCTAGTTTTGCCCGAAAACGCCTGCAAGTATGCTAATGGCCAAATCTTTATGCTCCAAGTTCTGTAACAAGGGTCGGATGGAGGTACGAATATGTCTGATATAAATTTGGGCTACCAAATGAAGGGCCAAATTAACTTGATATGTAATTTTGAGTTGGATCTCTTGTGCAAAAATATGGGAACGAGTGTTGGAATCTCAATCCATTTGATCCTGATCTAATGTATGGAAACACCTATCTCCCACAATATCAGGAATTAGTTTATCATTAATAAAACCATATAATACACTAAGAATAATAAATTAAGCTCAAATTCACATCATTTACCTTTATTTCTTTTAATCAAAGGATATAAATAAAATACCAACATTTTTAAAGTAAATGTGATGGTTTATGGTTAAATGCGATGACATAATAGTGAAATATGTTGGAAGAAAGTATCAAATTTAAGAGCCCATCAATATCCAATGGAACAAGTGATGACTAGTGCCTTTAATGATTGGGTTAATGGAGTCAAGACAATAAAGAGCTAAAGGTACTACCTCATTGGAGGTGTAAATCCTCTTACTCCCCAAGGCAAGTATCCCTAGCTATGGTTTAGGCTAAGAGGGTGTATCCACTTATACTTCTCTTAGAAAACCCTTGTTAAACCAATAAAATTTATGCATAAAGTGATGGAGGCTAAGGTGGGGGTGTATGCCCTTATACCTCCCACCTATCTCTAGTAAAATAACCTTGTCTTGAAACAAAATGATAATACAATGCAAAAAGCCTTACCAATTCAAGGAAAATGCTCAGATAAACCACCGCAATAGAAAAGAAGAGCCTTCCAAGGCTATCACATCACTTCCATCAAGAAAATAAACAATAAAGTAGCCATACACAAGAGAAAAAGAGAGAAATGGCTAAAGATAGCAAAAAATTCATTCCAAGTACCTCTCCAAGATGGGAGAGTTATGTTATGAAATGAGATCGTATGATCTCTTTTTATACAAATTGTCACTAAAAGAGTTTTTCCACATAATTTTAGGGTAAACCACAATACTAGGGGTCAACAAACCTAATCTTTCCCCTTTACAAAAATAATATTAAACAATTCACTTAAAACTTGCTTTTACATAAAAATAAACCCTAACTTAAAGTGACATCACCCCTTTAGGGGATGTTTTGACACTAGGAGCAAGTCGTTGGTGTTGGAGAAGTGTAGTTAGGCTTCCCAAAGCCACATGTCTATCATATAGGTCATTTCTTCATGGTCAAAGCATCATTCTCCTCAAAACATCCTTGTGTCAATGAATAATAACTTCACCACCAAACCCTAGCCCTCCTAAATGACGTCATGAATCCAAAGGTGATGTTTTTCTTCTCCTAGGAAAAATGTTTGGCATGTGAGGGCTAGATCATGTCATCCACAATGTCTTCTAGGCCTCCGAAGGTAAGTCTCTCTCATCCGGCATGCGGGCCTTTGGCATCCAACCTGTGGAATTCAAGCCCCATGGAAGCCCACACTAGGCTTGTTCCTCCAAAACTGTCCACCAACTAGGTCTTGCAAAGACAAATAAGCATGCCCTCCAAGGATCTCAAGTCAAAATATCATGATGAGTAAATCAAATCAATAAATGAGCCACCTAATCATGTGCATCAAATATTACCCTGTAAAACAAGTAAGTGCTCAAATACATTATGTGACTTGCCAAGCTTGGATATGGGAGGGTTGACGAGGTTCCCTATTGGGTAGATCTTTCCTAGGTAAAAGAGTGTTTCCCAAGTGATCCATTTCTAAGCCATGTAAAGTGGATGAAGTGGTTAAGGGTCAAGACTCAATGGGCATAGGGTTCATGACATACAAGGGTTTTTAGTGTCTCATTCATGGGTGCCTTTGTAGAGGGTGTGTGGCACCTTCGTTTGCAATGCAATTTTTCCAAGCCCATCATTTTTCCATTATTTGTTTCTTTCATGTTTTAAGGATGAGTTGAAGGCCATTATCCTGGCCTGGTGTCTAGATAACGATAGTGTCACTCACAAATACCTTGCGAAAAAGAGAAGGTTGTCTTGTGATGATATCCCCTTTCTCTCAATTGTGCAACTTAGATGATGGTAATGTCATACCACTAGATACCCATGATCATGATAGGTCGGCTTGTAATGAGACCTCCTATCCTCCATGGCGCTAGAAGGAGGGCACTTGGGAAACACTCCTTGACCTAGGAAATATCTACCTAATAGGGCACCTCATCAACCCTCCCATATCCAAACTTGGAAAGTCGCATAATTTCTTTGAGCACTTACTTATTTGACATGGTAATATTTGGTGCACATGCTTAGGTGGATAATTTATTGATTTGATTTACTCATCACGATATTTTGACTTAAGATCCTTGGAGGGCATGCTTATTTGTCTTTGCAGGACCTATTTGGTGGATATTTTTGTACAAACAAGCCTAGCGTGGGATTCCATGGGGCTTAAATCCCACAAGTTGGATGCCAAGGGCCCGCATGCCAGATGAGAGAGACTTACCTTCGAAGTCTTAGAAGACATTTTGGACGGCATGATCTAGCCCTCACATGCCAAACATTTTACCTAGGAGAGGTAAAACGCCACCTTTGGAGGCATGATGTCATCTAGGAGGGCTAGGGTTTGGTGGTGAAGTTATTATTCATTGAAACAAGGACGTTTTGAGGAGAATGAGGCTTTTACCATGCACAAAATGACCTAGATGATTGACATGTGTCTTTGGGAAGCCTAACTACACTTATCCAATGCCAACAACTTGCTCCTAGTATCAAAACATCCCCTAAAGGGGTGACGCCGCCTTAAGTTAGGGTTTCTTTCTATGTAAAAGCAAGTTTTAAGTGAATTGTTTAATATTATTTTTGTAAAGGGGCAAGATTAGGGTTGTTGACCCCTAGTCTTGTGGTTTACCCTAAAATTATGTGGACAAGCTATTTTAGTGACAATTTGTATAAATAGAGATCATACGATTTCATTCCATAACGTAACTCTCCCATTGTGAGAAGTAGAAGACTGAAATTTTCTCTCTTTGGCTAGTTTCTCTCTTGTGCTCTTGTGTATAGCTATATCTTTCCTTATTGGTTGATGGAAGTGATGCGCTAGCCTTGGAAGGCTATTTTCTATCTATTGTGGTGGTTTGTCTTAGCTTTTTTCCTTGAATTGGTAAGGCTTTTTAGATTGTGCTATCATTTGTTATTCAAGTCGAGGTTATTTGCTAGAACTAGATGGGAAGTATAAGGGCATACACACCCACCTTAGTATCCATCATTTTATGCTTACATTTAATTGGTTTAACAAGGGTTTGATAAGAGAATTATAAGTGCATACACCCTCTTAGCCTAAACCCTAGCTAGAGATAATTGCCTTGGGAAGTAATAGTATTTACACCCCCAAGGAGGTAGTACCTCTAGATATTTCTTGCCTGACTCCATTAACCTAATTATTGAAGGCATTAGTCATTACTTGTTGCATTGGAGAAATTAATTGTTGCCTTGGTAAATGTGAAATTTTCAAGTCTTATAGTTGTCTCTCTGGGAAAGTGTTCCTTGAGCCTTTGGCTCCCTTGTCTCCTTGAGGTGTCCCCTTTCAAAAAAAAAATCTTGTTGATTTTAAAAAACTAACCTACAACCAATAGGGATGCAAAAAACTAACCCTCTAACGCCTAATAACTCCTAAACTAACCCTAGGATTTAACCCTAACTCTCTACTAACCCTAGCGCACCTATTGGGTTAGTTAGAAGTGGTTTCCAGTGGATGATTTTTCTATTGTTAAGCTTGGATTTCTACAACCATAAGGATGATAATATCACTGCAGAAACCTTTTGTTTTAGCCTTTATTTTTGTGCTAGAGTTATTGCTTAACCATTAATGAGTTGATCTAGCTTTCATTAGTTTGCCTCTTGTTTATTTTATCATATGCTTAGCACTTATATTGCAACCTTTAATATCTTTATTGACCTAATAAATATCATTTACTTTTGTTGCAATTAGGGACAACAAGATTAACTTTCTTGTCCAACTAACATATTGAAATTATCCTTGGCTTTTATTGTGTCTCGGGCAGGTACTTTACTCTCGACAGGTCACTCAAATCATTTGGCAACCCTTGAACCTTCCCAAGACCCCTTTCCAATATTTTCCTATCATATAGAATTGACCTCTAGTGACATCCACTCATACTTATGATTTTCCATCTTAACCCCCCTAAGGTCACCAGGATTCCCCCCTTGAGGTGACTACCTCACCTCTAAAGTGATGTGAACACCTGCATAAGGTGAAAGTGGGTAGGTGCTCTCCTAGTTGTCACCAATTGGTGGTTGGGTTAGGATTTTCCCAACCTACAACTTGTGTGATAACATTTTGGCGCTATTGTTGGGGAGGATTTTGAATCCTCTTTTGAACCCCAACGACACTTTGGCAAGTTATCCCAAATCCTTTACCCTAGCTTTCCTAGAAACTCCACCCAAGGGACGTTCCCTTTCCACCTTTATTGATGAGATCCCCTTGAATCTCATTCGGCAACTCCCCCTTCCCAAAACCCACCTTATCCCTTACCACCCTTATATGAGCCTTAAGCTCATCTGGCAACTCCATTGAGGTATTATCCTAAGTAATGGAAACATGGCTTTGTGATGCTTTCATGAAGCATACAAAGCCCTGGATCTCGAATCCATTGATGGATATCCAAACAAGTGCCCGATAAACCAATTCGAACTCCTCCCAAAATTCGATAGTAATCCATTTCCGATTGTAGCACAGGTTGTTGAGTTTACCAGAAGCATCTCCATTTTAAGAGCACAACATGAGGATGTATGCCTATTGTTGTTATTTCTATCCTTGGGAAGTGAACAGAGGGATTGGATCAAGGATTCTTACAAGCCGAGAAGTATATATTCTTTGATGATCCTCATCAGAGAGTTCCTTAAACGTTGGGGACCAAAAGCTCAAAGTCTTGAAGATACAATTTAGGACCTGGAGGATGCTTTTTCGAGAGAAGTTTTTGACCTTGATCCTATTAAAGGATTGAGAGAAACTCTTCTTCCAGAGTTTGTTGAAGCAACAATTAAAAGACAAGAAGTTGACAACAACAATGAGGAACATTTTTAGTCTCTCAAGCAAAGCACAGAAGAAAATGATGAATTTTGTGAACAACTAATTAAACTTTGTCCTGGCAAGGACTTTCTGGCTAAGTTCTGTCAACGGAGAGAGGAAGAGTATAGAACCATCATCGAAAATTATGTGGAAAGGCATACCCTAAAATAAGCCTGGGAAGTGGCCACTGCATATTTTGGAACAAGATCATTATACAACGATGTCAATGAGAAGTATGCGTACCAGGAAAATTTTCCAAATGGTGACGAACCTCTCTCCATGCCCGAGGATGTCTAAAAAATCATTAGAGATCAAGATCAAGATGGTGAATTCTCTGATTCTATTTATGAAGAAAATATTGAAGAAAATTATGATGAAGAATATCTTGATGAGACATATGATGAAGATGAAGTATCTACCCTTCCACTTGATGACAACATCTAGACATCTGCTTCTCCTGCACATCAAGAAGAGAACATGATGAGTTATAATCATTTTGAAACTTTGATGATGCTTTGTTCCATGACTGTGGAAAAAAAAAAACTGCCATAGGGATCTCGATGAGGTCTCTCTTGCAGAAGGCCTGAACGAGACATTGTTATCTGACTTCCCTTTTGAAGAAAACGAAGAAGTAATCAGCTCCTATGATGTTGATGAATTCATGTAACAACCCTTAGATATAGTTGACGGCCACATTGATGATTTCATATAGGTTTGGAGACGTATATGGGATGTGTTTTGCTTCATTATTGATAGAGACCCCATTTATGACGTTGAGGGTAGCTCTCAGGTAGAGGGGGTTGAAATTTCATCTTCAGAGCACTGGTCTTCGTGCATGTATGATTCTGATATTTTCTATCCTGGTGATGATATGGTTACTCAGAGTGATCTTCATTCATCCCTTGACACATACCCTTTTGAGGATGTAGATTGTTTCTATGAGGATTTTCAACCATTATGCATGGATTTTGATAGACACGAGGTCGTGGCCAACCCAAAGCAATCCAAGGTCCACACTACCAAACGAAATTACTTTCATGTTGAGACTTCGGGCAGATATTTGCAGACAAAGAAGAGATTTTTCCTAAGTCCAACAGAGGAGTTCCTCTCTAAGGTTGTGCCTTACCCCATTTCCTCTTGTTTGGGAAATCATAGGGTTTTCTTGGGATCTCTCATCCTTTCTCAGCCTTCAGTGAGCAATGATTTTCTAAGTGAAGATGAAGACGAGTCTTCATCTATATATGGTTTTTACACATTATTTTTGTCATCCCTATGATCATTAATGATGTAAACCTATCAGTTGCCTTTAGAGGGGTCAGTGGCCCGAATTCCTAAAAAAAGAAGGGAGAAGAATTTTTCCTGAGAGAAGAAGTTGTGTTTTCCTCTGTAAAAACCCTATTTTGGAGGATTTCCGCAGGCTGCTCAATATGCAAGGTGCGAAAATGCCTAATTTCCGCAGGCTGTACTATTGCTAGGCTGCGGAGTTTCTGCAGGTTGCTCTATAGCTAGGGTGCGGCGACCTTCGTACGTGGGAAAAAACGAGCATCTTCTCGATGCTTCTAGATGGAGAAGCTTCTATGGTGAGGTGGCCTATGAACGGTTTGGATCTTACTCACTTTCATGATTTAGTGGGATCATCCTAAGCTCCTCACCTTATCCTCTTCACCTTATAAAAGGAGAGGAGCTCTCATGGAGAAAGTTAGCTTGATTGGGTTGGAAATTTCTTGAGCTTGTTAGCTTGGTTAGATTATCTTTTAGCTTTGATTTTTCAAGATAGATGTCAGATCTATAGTCTCATAATCCTTGGAGCAAGAAGTGTGTGGGAAGCAAGGAAATGTTGGAAGGAACCTTACGACATCAAGGCATCCAGTTGTAATCTCTCTTCCTATTATTAATATAATACAGTGGCATGCTTCTTTCCCATATAATTATCTTTATTTTATTGCATAATTCCTTGATCATATACATAGGTTGTCATTGAATATACTTTACTGCTTTCACTTTGGTTGGTTTGTGTCTCACTGCAGGATTAGTATCACAAGAGCACTAGAGCGAAATAGGAACAAAAAATATATAAGGAAGTGACACGTAAAGGTATGTCTCTCATCCTTTGTTTGGTATTAATTCGATGATTAGAGCCTAGGGAAAGCGTCATCTCATGTCTCATTTTTTTCTAGATCTAGGTGGATCTGGGTGGATCTAGGGGGATTGATTTGTGTCTGCACTTAACAATTAACCTGATAACAAAATTGGTGAATCCACTGGGGAAGGATTGTTTTCCTACTTTGTCTTGCTTTATTGATTTGATTGCTTGGATTTTGTTTTTTGAATCGCTGGGAGATCCATCTTGACTCTCTGACTGTTAAACCACACTGGAAAACCTTCTTAATTTTTTATTTTTTCCATTTTTGTTTGATTTCCACACCCTACTTTGAGGGACAGTGCGACGACTTGGAATTTCCACACCATACCTGTTTAGACCAATGTGGAAACTCCGCACCCTACCCATATCTGGCCTACAGTGACCAAGGATTTAAACGCTGTGTTAGTCTTCCAGCCTGTGGCGATTGTGAAAAAAAAAAATTGTTTTTTGGTGGTTTTCCCTGCCCAGATCTATGATATGGTTCTGGGGCGATTTGTTGGGTCTGACTACAGTCTGCTTGACAAAATTTGAATATGCTTTCAGCCATCTTTGTCTTAGTTTTGCTTTGTTTTCTTTTGAAAGATTTGGTCTCTTGCTTTGAGTGTCTTTCAGTTATAAAGCATCATTTTTTCTTTAGAATTGTTTGGTGAAAGAACTTCTTTTTCTTTTATTGAATAATTCGTGTTAAAAGAGAAAATGTGTTTGGGTCTCTTTGTTTTATATAGATCTGTTATTGCTTTTAGCTATCTTTGAAACAAAAATCATATTTCTTTCGTTGCATTAGATTGGGGGCATCCTTTCATTTGAAGTAGCGAAATTGCATGATTTGTGGGGGCCATGAATCGTGTATTGGTGTACAGTCTATTTGTCTCATTTCTTGAAAAACTTGATATTGATGACTTTAGTGAAATTTTGGGACATTGTACATTTGGAAATGATAAAAAAAATTCTCCTTCTCGTAGCATAGCTTTCATCAAAATGAAAAGATTGCATCTTCATCTGTTTGCATAACTTTCGAGTCGATCAAAACACCATCTTATCCACGCCATCTTCCCTTTGAGTAATGACAGCCTTAAAATAAAGCATTTATAAAAATTGATTAGAAATTTTTATATTTTCTGGTAGCAAACCTACATTAGATTAGTTATAGGGCTTTGGAATAGGTGTGAAAGATAACTTTCCAAAGCTACAAACAAACATAGAATCTTGAGTTAGGGAGAGATAAATCCACTTATTACGTTTTTTCCTGGGAAGCCCTTCTCACACGAGAGTCAAACCTGAGGTCGCATTGAGACTAGCAGAGTTACTCACCCTGCTTTGTTGGTCTTGGTGTAGAGATTGTGCGTATTATGGGGGTCGCTTGGAAGGCATACCCACAATGATGAGTGGAAGCCTTTCGATTTGATTTCGGGCTAGATACCCTGCCTTTGCATGTGGATCAAACTGTCGATTGTTTCCCCAGGCATCACTGTAGTAGTTGGTAACCTTAGTGGCCTATCTCTTTCGGGTCTTTACATGAGGTGATTGTGGAGGGGCAAGTCTTCACGGTACCTGGAATCGACGTTGGCCAAACTCACTCGAGCTCCTTGGAGGGTATGACCATGATTATGTGTGGGAGCTCGCACCAGGGTGTAAGTCCGTTAAGCAGGTCGTCAACGTAACTTTTTCACCCGCTCTATCTCAGACCCTTCTTAATTTGTTCTCGCGACGTTGGATTTCATCACCAACTAGTGTGTTTATTGTGAGAAGGTTTTGTTTGCTTGCTTGCTTACTATATTTTTAGCGTGTGTTGTTTGTTTTCCCTAGTGGACTCTAGGTTGGTTTTTTTTTCTAATGGCATCAGTTCCCGGAATGACCAATGAAGGAACCCCTACTCCAGGGGAACCTTTTGTTTTTCCTTCTTACAAAAACATTGGTCCTCCTCGCATCACTACTTTGAACCTTCCAGGTCTCACAATTGGATTATTAGTATGGTTGTTTTCCACTCAGGTAGTCCCCAATGCAGTTAGTGCTTCATTTGTAAGCACTTCCCCCCAAGAGAATCAACCTCATGTTGATCCTTCACCTTCTTCACCAGTAAGATATTCTTCACCTTCTTCACCAGTAAGATATTCTTCACCTTCTTCACTTGCAAGGTATTCTTACATTTCATCTTCTTCATGGAGTGAAAGTTCTAAAGCTAGTAACTCGGTGGATAAGAAGAAGAAGAAAAATAAACAAGGGTCCAAACTTCCAACCACTGTCAGACATGTTGGAAAGAAACCAGTTATTGTTAATCATGTTGGGAGTGTTGATGATGTCGAGATCACCAAAACAACCTGTAAGCCCAAGTACTCTTGCAGACTTTGTAAGGGTAGCCATCTTCTTAAGGATTGCCCTGGTCTATCCAAGGTTATAGAAGCATGGTCTACACAACCTCACCAACCCATGTCGCCAACCTCTGAACAACATGTTGATGACTTCAAGTCAACTATTCAAGATATTGTTGGGAAGAAGAAAAGTAGAGTCAAGTTCCTGTGTATTTTATGTGAAGGGAGTCATCTAACTCACCTTTTCCCTCGTATGGACAAAGCCTCAAAATTATTGCAAGACATGACTGTTTCACAACCTCAACTTCCACCTGCTTATCGAAACCTTACTCTCAACCCACCTGTAGTTGATGGAATGATCAATCTAGTCCCTTCGTCGATTAATCTGGTTGATCATGCAATCAATCTGGTCACATCCTTGGTTGAACCAGTTGACAAAGTGGTCGATCTGATCCCATCTTTGGTTGATCCCACTCTCTCGTTCGAGAGTGCAACCCAAGTGTTTGATCTGATTTTATCCTCGATCGATCACACTCTCTCGTTAGAGAGTGCAACCAAAGCGGTCGATCTGATTCCACCCATCGACCCCATTCTCCCCTTGGAGAATGCAACCCAAGTGGTCGATCTGATCTCATCCTCGGTCGATCCTACTCTCCTGCTAGAGAGTAAACCTGATATTGCCCATGTTTTTCTCATTGATACAGACTCTACCATGTCGTGGGGTATTCCTCCTTATCCTGTGGAACCTCCTC
>JZKD02S0076211.1:332192-346540 GCA_000966675.3 Picea glauca
CCCACCCCATTTCCTTATCTCTTGGGATTTTAGGGTGTATTGACCGAAGGAGGAGTTGTCCCTCATTCTATGGGAAGAAGGGGTTGAAGGCCCAGAGGGATTGATGTTGGGTAAAATATAAAAGCCTATATATAAACCTTCTAGATTCTTCACCCAGGGATCCCCCAAGAAAGCAATTAAATGCTTATCTATAAGAAAAAGAGGACCCGCAAGAATAATTAATAGAATGATTAGGGGGTTAGTTGGAGGATAGGATATCTCAACATGAACTGGCCTATCATGATCATGGGTATCTAGCAGTATGACATTACCATCATTTGGCCACCAAGCCAAGGTAGCTCATCATGAGTCAGCCTTCTCATTTTTACAAGGTATTTGTGAGTGACATTGTCATTATCTAGACACCGCGCTATGATAATGGCCTTCAATTCATCCTTAAAACATGAAAGAAACAAATAATGGAAAAACGATGGGCTTGGAAAAATTGCATTGCAAACGAAGGTGCCACACACCCTCTACAAAGGCACCCATGAATGAGACACTACAACCCCTTGTATGTCATCAACCCCATGCCCATTGAGTCTTGATCCTTAACCACTTCATCTGCTTTACATGGATTAGAAAGGGATCACTTGGGAAACACTCCTTGGCCAACGAAAGATCTACCCAATAGGGCACCTTGTCAACCCTCCCATACCCAAGCTTGGCAAGTCACATAATGTCTTTGGGCACTTACTTGTTTGACAGGGTAATATTTTATGCACATGCTTAGGTGGCTCATTTACTGATTTGATTTACTCATCATGATATTTTGACTTGATATCCATGTAGGGCATGCTTATTTGTCTTTGTAGGACCTAGTTGGTGGACAGTTTTGGAGGAACAAGCCTAGTGTGAGCTTCCATGGGGCTTGAAGCCCACAGGTTGGATGACAAGGGCCCACATGCCAAATGAGAGAGACTTACCTTCTAGCCCTCACATTCCAAACATTTTTCCTAGGAGAGTCAAAACGTCACCTTTGGAGGCATGACATCATCTAGGAGGGCTAGGGTTTGGTGGTGAAGTTATTATTCATTGACACAAGGATGTTTTGAGGATAATGAGGCTTTGACCATGAAGAAATGACCTATATGATTGACATGTGGATTTGGGAAACCTAACTACACTACTCCAACACCAACGACTTTCTCCTAGTGTAAAAACGTCCCCTAAAGGGGTGACATCACCTTAAGTTAGGGTTTCTTTTCATGTCAAAGCAAGTTTTAAGTGAATTTTTTAATATTATATTTGTAAAGAGGAAATATTAGGGTTGTTGACCTTTATTCTTGTGGTTTACCCTAAAATTATGTGGACAAACTATTTTAGTGACAATTTGTATAAATAGAGATCATACGATCTCATTTCATAACGTAACTCTCCCATTGTGGGAAGTAGAGGACTGAATTTTTCGCTCTCTTTGGCTAGTTTCTCTCTTGTGCTCTTGTGTATGTCTATCTCTTTGGTTATTGGTTGATGGAAGTGATGCACTAGCCTTGGAAGGCTATTTTCTAGCTATTTTTGTGGTTTGTATTAGCTTTTTTCCTTGAATTGGTAAGGCTTTTTACATTGTGTTATCATTTGTTATTCAAGTCAAGGCTATTTGCTAGAAATAGGTGGGAAGTATAAGGGCATACATCCCCACCTTAGTCTCCATCATTTTATGATTACATTTTGTTGGTTTAACAAGGGTTTTCTAAGATAAGTATAAGTGCATACATCCTCTTAGCCTAAACCCTAGATAGAGATACTTGCCTTGGGGAGTAAGAGGATTTACACCCACAAGGAGGCAGTACCTCTATCTCTTTCTTGCTTGACTCCATTAACCCAATTATTGAAGGCACTAATCATTACTTGTTGCATTGGAGAAATAAATTGTTGCCTTGGTAAATGTGAAATTTTCAAGCTTTAAAGTTGTATCTTTGGGAAAGTGTTCCTTGAGCCTTTGGCCACCTTGCCTCATTGAAGCGTCCCCTTTCAAAAACAAATTCTTGTTGTTGTTAAAAAAACTAACCTACAACCAATAGGGCTGCAAAAAACTAACCCTCTAATGTCTAATAAATCATAAACTAACCCTAGGATTTAGCCCTAACTTTGCCCTAACTCTCTACTAACCCTAGCGCACCTATTGGGCTAGTTAGAAGTGGTTTCCAGTGGCTTTTTTTTCTGTTGTTAAGCTTGGTTTTCTACAACCATAAGGCTGATAATATAATTGTAGAAACCTTTTGTTCCGGCCTTACTTTTTGTGCTAGAGTTATTCCTTAATGATTGATGAGTTGAGCTAGCTTTCACTAGCTTGCCTCTTGTTTATTTTATCATATGCTTAGCACTTATATTGCAGCCTTTGCTATATTTATTGAGATGATATATATCATTTAATTTTGTTGAAATTAGGGACAACAAGCTTAACTTGATTTTCCAACTAACATATTGCAAGTATCCTTGGCTTTTATTGTGTCTCGTGCAAGTACTTTACTCTCATAGGGTCACTCAACTCATTTGGAAACCCTTGAACCTTCCCAAGACCCCTCTCTAAGCTCTTCCTATCATATAGAATTGACCTCTAGGGACATCCACTCATACTTATCATTTTCCATCTCAACACCCCCTAGGGTCACCAGGATTCCCCCCTTGAGGTGACTACCGCACCTCTAAAGTGATGGGAACACCCGCCTAAGGTGACATTGGGTAGGTGCTCTCCTAGTTGTTTCCAATTGGTGGTTGGGTTGATATTTTCCCAACCTACAACTTGTGCGATAACACTCTGGAATTAGAATCATGAAATGGTTATTTTATATGCTTTCCAAGGATACAAGCATCACATTGTTTCAGTTTCCTAGGAATAGTAGGCAAACCATAAACACCATTCTTTCTCAATAAATGAAGATTGTCATAATTGATATGACCAATTCTAGCATTCCACAATAGACTAGAGGACATTATACCTTCATCGTGATTAGAGAGGTATGCAACATTTTGTGTATGGGAAGATGTCCCATTCAGCTTCAACAGTCTTCCATCTTCCATTCCAGTCATAACAAGCATGTTATTAGAATCCTTTCATATTTCAACTTTTCCACTGATCATATAAACAAAGTGGCCTTGTTGTGTGATGTGCACAAGGGACAACAAGATTCTTTTCAACTCACGAAGATAGAGAACATTGTGTAGAACAAAATCTGGGAATCCATGCAACTTGAGTCTAATGGTTCCCATTCCCAAGGATTTGATGTTGGACTTGTCTAGAAAATACACTATTCCATCTACATTGTCATTGAAGTCTTCGAAGAAGTCTCTTCGAAATTCCATGTGGGAGGTTGTGCATGTGTCAAGAAGCCATGCATGTTTCCAAGGACTATATGCAATGTTAAATAAATCTTTTGTTACTCCTATATTGCAGTGAGCAACAATGTAATGGGAAGATTAAGGTGGATTACCTTTTGTTGGTTTTGAAGGTTTACCTTTGTCATGTTTCTTATTATGTATGTCTTCTTTAATCTTATCCCATGGGACTCTGCAATCATCTACTTCATGTGACCCGTTCTTTTTGCAACTAGTATAATGAAGATTGGATCTATCACCCTGGTTGTGTCTACCCCCCCAGCCTATGAAACTCTTTCTTCCATGTCCACATCCTCTTCTACTACTTTCTCCTATGGAAGAATCATGTTGTTTACTCTTGTCTTTCTAAGAAAGGTAAACAGTTTCGCCAATTGAAGGAGTTGACTTCTTTCCAAAGGATTTCTCATGTTTTGCAACTTTCTCCACCATCTTTCCAGAGGTGATGGATTTCATTTTACCACTTGCTTGCAACGATTCAAGATAGTGAGAGTATGTAGGGTAGAGGGCCTTAATGAAGGTTATCAGAGGGAGGTCAATCTTCACTCCAGTGGCTTCAATGTCATGCATTGTGGATTTGATTTCTAAAGCTAAAGCCATAGGGTCATCATTCTTGAACTCTAGGTTGAAGAGCTTCAACATTAGTTGTATGAGTTCCAGTTCAGAATGTGTATCATACAAGTCATTCAATCTCTTCAAGATGCCATATAAATCAATAATGGAAGCAATATGACGGTTCACACTTATTGTCGTGGAGATTACAACATATGCCTTCTGGTCTTTGTCTTCCCATATTTCACGTTCTTTATTTGAGGTCAGAATGGATGGTCTGCTACCAGATCTGCTACTCTTCCACTTTGATTCGGAGGCTTCTTATTCAGTGATTTTACTGCTATGAGGGACTTCTACTGCTTCATAAATCCCTTTCCACAAGTTGTTGAAGATCGATATGCTCTTGATCTTTCTATACCACTCTCTATAGTTCTCCTTGCGGGTCAACACTACGTCGACAATGAAGAGAGAATGCACCGTCTTCTTGATATATATGGATATCGGTGGCCACCCACCTCTTCTAGCTCTCTCACATACAACTTTCATATTGGCAATTACAGTTTTCATCTTGGCAGTTTTTTTCTAGCTTTTCAGGTCCTAAACTTTCGTGACCGTTTTGAGGCCCTAAACAACATTTTTTGGGCTCGCCACAATCACACTGTGGATAGAGTTATAGTGTGATGACATAATGTGTAGTCCTTAGATAAACCTTTCCAACATGTTATCGTGCTCCAAAAATGAAGATCGCGTGCAAAAGTTACGACCTCGGAAAGTTGATGTACCAACTTACCCCATCGAGGCCCACATGACTTTTGGCGCTTCATCTCCTAGGGTTAGGTTTTTGTATGTCTAGGGTTTTATGTTTACTTATTGATGCTAAAAAGGCCTGGAGGCCTCATTGTAATGTGCTCAGACGAGTGCACGTAGCCGCCACATCTATTCTAAGAGATTAGCTACCACCATTTGAGCAAGATTGTTTTCATTCTGCATTTTATAGTTTCAACAGATTTCTTTATTGAATAGAAGTTAAGTTCCACTGTATCTATGCTATTGTTCTTTGTATATCTATGTTGATGTTATAAATCTATGTTTCATTTCGTTCCGCTCATAAATCCATATCAGTGGTATCAGAGTGATCTTCTCTTCATTTGTTTCTTTGTGCATGTCCCAACAAGGTCAGGGTACAAGCAGTTGGGACTTGAACCAATTGATCCTTTGCAAGATCGGCCTCACTGAGCCCAATGACCACCCATGGGGGAAGAAAAGAGAGACGATGAGGCAGGAGATCCATTTAAGTTGTTTCTCGAGGAAGCCCTCTTGCGACAAAGGAACGAGATGATGGATAATTTTGCACAAATCCTTCGACGATTACCAATAGGCGACCCATCTTCCTCAAGCGGAGGCATCGCCCCCTTCAAGATACAAATCAATTTTGATATTCCTATATCTGAAGGTCAAATAGATGCGGATGTTGTAGAAAACTGGTTAAACCTTCTAGAAAGGGTATTTTTCTGTTCATAACTTTTTCGATAGAGAAAAAATTACATTTGTGCTCCTTAAGGTCGTCCCCCGTGTCAAATATTGGTGGGAGACTTCCTATGAGAAAAATGAAACAAAGGGATCTACATTATTTGTATTCGTACCCACTTGGAGTTCTTTTAGGGTTGTTATTAAGGAACAATACTACCATGTTGGAAGTTATGACGACTTATATACAAGATGGACCACATTGCGACATGAAAGGGACCAAACAATGCCAGAGTTCACCAATGTCTTCCATACCTTGTGCAGTAAGCTGGGTATCAATGACTCTGAGCGTCATCTTGTGCTAAAACACTGTGGCAGTCTCCATAGATACATCCAAATAGAAATGGATTTTCTAGACATCTCATCCTTGGGAGTGGCCTATCGATATGTTTTCAAAATCGAGTATAATCTTAAACAAAAGACACGGCAGCTTGGGTTTGCAAACCCCTCACGACAGAAGCAGGGTAAAGCCATCCCCAACTCGCAGAGAAAAGCTCAGAGCAAGGATGGACAACCTCAAGACAACCAGTCTAAACTGCAAACAAAGAAGGATAATGGGAAGCCAAAGAAAGACACTAGGAAATGGTGTGAGTTCCATAAGATCCCTGGCATAATACTACTGAATGCCACTCAAAGCAGTCATTGGTGGCTAAGGTGAAAGCCTCTGAATCAGATGCGGGCTCCAACTCTGAGTCAGAACTAGAAAAAGGGAGACAAATCATTGATGCAAAACCCAGTGCCATATTTTCTACCACCACCAAGGTCCAGCCCGACGAACCTCATGAACCAGAGGAAGGTGAGTGCCTATTTCATTCATAGGTGTGGATGAAGGGTACTCCATTGGAATTCATCATTGATAACGGTAGCTATAAGAACCTCATCTCAATGGATTTCCTCAAGTGGTTGGCTATGACGACAACATCACACCCACAATCATACACCATCAGATGGCTCTGCCAAGGGAGAAACCATCGCCTCAACCAATAGTGCCACCTGGCCTACAACATCGATCCCTTCAAAGATGATGTATTGTGTGATGTCACCCCCATTGAATTTGATGTTCTTTTGGGCCAACCTTATTTATGGAAACGTCATGTTGTATATGAGTCTAGGCCTTGTAGTGTTATTATTACTTTGGACAAGAAATTATACAAGATACCTGAGGTAGTCCCATCTACTGCCATTTCCTTGATCTATGCCAAGCAATGCAGGATGGTCATCTCTCAGACCAAGAATTTTTTCTTCTTTTTGATTCACGTTCAAAGTGAGCGGAAGGTTGCAACCACATCTATGGCCTCTGTGACAGGTCTCTCCATGCAGTAGAAGAAAGTGGATAAGGTCATGGAAGAATACAAAGACATCTTCTCCTGACCCACTAGGGTAGCTCTGCACTGTCAGGTCAAGCACTCAATCGATTTGACCCCCAACACACCGCTACCCAATGGGCTAGTCTATCACCACTCTCTATTAGAAAATAAATAAATCAAGCACCAGATCCAAGAGCTGCTCGAAAAGGGGCACATTTGTCCAAGCTCATCAACTTGTGGAATCCCAATTGTGTTTGTGCAGAAGAAAGACGAGACCTAGCGACTTTGCATTGATTATCAAGCCCTAAATAAAATCACAATCAGGAACTGGTAACCAATTCCCCAAATTGACGATCTCCTTGACCAGCTCAAGGGGGATAAATACTTCAGTAAGATTGATATGAAGTCTGGCTACCACCAGGTCTCAATAGAACAGATCAATCTATGGAAGATTTCCTTCAAGTCCAAAGAAGGTCTTTTTGAATGGTTGGTCATGCACTTTGGCTTGACAAATGCCCCAACAAATTTCATGAGGATGATAGATGATATCTGGCGACCTTTCACTAATTATTTTGTGGTGGTGTATTTGGATGACATCCTCATCTTTAGCAAGAATTGGGCAGAACACTTGCAGCATATTCAACAGGTTCTGCACACTCTGCGGCAACACAAGCTATATGCAAATTTGGAAAAATGTTCCTTCGACATGAACATTGTCCAGTACCTAGGCTACATTGTTGATGATCATGGGGTTCATGTCAATCCAGCAAATATCCAGGTCATCCGTGACTAGCCAGACCTGACCACACTCACTGAGCTTCAGAGATTCTTAAGCCTTGCCAATTTTTATCGCATGTTCATGTTGGAATTCTCCCACATTGCATGGGCCCTTAGCTAAGTGACCAAGGGCGGTGGCAAGGAAAAATTTGTGTGGGGCCAGTCTCAACAAAAAACGTTCAATGATTTGAAGCAACACTTGTGCTCAACCCCGGTGTTGTCATTACTTGACCTGCAAAAGCCTTTTGAGATTAAGACAAATGCTTCAGACTATGTTGTGTGCACATTTCTCACTCACAATGGACATCTCGTGGCCTATCATAGCGAGACACTATCATACATTTCCCATAAGTACCCCACTTACGACAAATAAATGCAGTCCATTGTACAAGCCTGCCGCTAGTGGATGAATTACATTCTCGGGAAGGAGACAATCATCCACAGTGATCATAAGTCTCTACAGTTCAGGAAGACATGAGGCAAATTGCAGAATTACCGCCATCAGAAGTGGTCCACATAATTGCAGTAGTTTCATCTCAACATCAAGTATAAGATAGGGAGCACCAACCACGTCGCTAATTGCCTCAACCGACATCCAATTGTAGCACTAACCACGATGCTACACTTCTATGGACATGAGACCTCTGGATGGCCCCAACTCTACAAGAGTGATCCTGACTTCGCCACTACCTACCATATGTTGGGCACAAACACAACTGTCACTGATTTTCATCTGTAGGATGGGTTGTTGTGCCATCTGGGCCATCTTTGTGTTCCATCAAGTGAGCAAGTGAAGTTGATTTGGGAAGCTCACTACAGTCAGGTGGTAGGACACTTCAGCATAGAAAAGATAGTGGTAGTGTTGCAACAACATTTCTATTGGCTGAAACTCTCATAGGATGTCAGCAAGTATATCAGGTCTTGCACGGCTTGCGCCATTGAAAAATCGTCCATTAAGAAACAATACATGTACACCCCTCTACCTACTCCCGACAGTCCCTAGGAATCCATCTCGATGGATGAATTTTCGGGTATTCCTTCAACCAAGCAGAGAAATGACTGTGTTTTTCGTGGTTGTTGATCGATTTTCCAAGATGGAGATTCCAGTCGCCTATAATAAGATCATCACAACAGAGGCCACTGCAAATCTCTTCTTTGAAAGAGTGTGGGTACATTTTGGGATACCACAAACCATCATCTCATATCGGTACAATCGGTTCCTCAACACATTTTGGTTGAGCCTATGGTCACAGCTAGACACCAAGCTCACCAACTCCACGGCCTTCCACTCCCAAATGGATGGCCAAACCGAGGTCGTCAACAGGATGATCGTGCATATCTTGCGCATGTACAATTCCAAGCATCCATGCACATGAGATGAGAGTCTTCCCTATGTTCAATGTTGTTACAACAGATCCATACACAACTCAATCGGCCACAACCCCTTTTAGGTGGGGTTGGGATTTCAACCATTGGGTCCTATGGATGTTGCACTGCCCCTTGCATCAACACAAGAAGAATCGTCCCATACGCAAAATGAAGCCAACAAAGCCATCTAGTTCATAGAATGAACCCAACACATCCGCTGACAGGTTCAGGATATTTTGCAGAAGTCCAATGCCAAGTACAAGCAACTCCATGATCAACATCGGGTGCCACATAAGTTTCATGTGGGCGATAAAGTTTGGTTGCACTTGCATAAAGAATGCCTTAAATGACCCCATCAGAAGCTTCATCCACTCTGTTATGGACCTTACACCATCGCCAAGGTTGTGGTTGACAATTATTTTGAGCTCAATATCCCCCCCTTTCTTGGCTTTCACCCTGTGTTTAATGTGGACCTCCTTCGGCCATACTTTCCACCCTTATTGGACACCTCAGAGATAGTAGAACAATTGACACCGACAAAGCACAACCCTGACTGCATGGAGCAAGCATCCACTGATCATATCGTGGAAAAATAGGTCAAGAGAACTCGCCAACAGAATCTTCATCTTTATCGGGATTTCAAAGCGGGGCAGCTCCTGCACCAAGGAAACTAGCTCACCCGGGGCCAAATTCAGCAGAAATTTCCTCATCTAATGGGCGAACTCAACGCAATGGACACCATTTCTTCCTAAGGAGGGATGATTGATATAGATGGATATCGGTGGCCACCCAACTCTTCTAGCTAGCTCACATACAACTTTCATCTTGGTAGTTACAATTTTCAACTTGGCAATTTTTTTCTAGCTTTTCGAGTCCTAAAGTTACAGGGTCATTTTTAGGCCCTAAACAAAGTTTTTTGGGCCCTCCACATTCACACTATAAATATAGTTATATTGTGATGTCATAATGTGTATTCCTCGGATAGACCTTTCCAACAAGATATCGTGCTCCTAAAACAAAGATCGTATGCAAAAGTTACCACCCCGGGAAGTTTATGTACAAACTTACCCCATCGGGGCCCACATGACTTTTAGTGCTTCATCTCCTAGGGATAGGTTTTTGGATGTCCAGGGTTTTCTGTTTAATTTTTTATGCTAAAAAGGCCTGGAGGCCTCATTGTAATGTTCTCAGATGAGTGCACGTAGCCACCACATCTCTTCTCAGAGATTAACTACCACCATTGAGCAAGATTGTTTTCATTCTGCATTTTACAGTTTCAACATATTTCTTTATTGAATAGAAGTTAAGTTCCATTGTGTCTATGTTATTGTTCTATGTGTATCTATGTTAATGTTATAAATCGATGTTTCATTTCGTTCTGCTCATAAATCTGGATCACTTCTACCTACACACACACGTTAGCAAATGAAAATATAATGAAGTTTCTCCAATAAAAATTGCAATTATCTTGCTAATGCACCAAGAATGCAATGCAACGATATCAATAATACTACGTAGAATCAAATATTTCATAAATATTCTTCAAATAAATCTATCACCAAAGATGTTATTCTGATTCTTGAAAGTATTTGCAGTGACTTGAATGCCCAAACCAAATTCGATAACCCTAATTGTTGGAAACATCTATACTTGCAAGTTTGTATTAGTGTGAGTTAGTGTGAGTCTTTTTTCGATAAACTTGGTGGGTAAGGAAACCATTAGGGAGGCGAGAGATTAGAGCATCCAAAAAGGGGAGGGAATTGTCCTTTTCCATTTCCATAGTGAATTGGCTATGGGAGGAAATGATATTTAAATGGTTGAAGAAGGCAGTTAGCAAGGAATGGCCATGATGCCAAACAACAAAAGTGTCATCAACAAACCTGAACTAACATTTAGGATTGCGATGAGATAGTTGTTGGAATTGCAATTTTGGATCGTTGAAATTGTCATTTTTAATGTAGAAAATGGATTTAGCGTCCTTGAATACCCTTAATGCAACATAATTTTGCAATGTTAATAGTTAATGTTTGCGATTCCATTGATCCAAAATGATTCTTACTGAATTTTAAACAAAAAAATGTATTTCCCTTTTAATTCTTTTGAATATGTAGAAAAAAATATATTTATAAAATGTTTAGACTACAACATAACAAAATGGAAAAATTAGATAAAAATAAAAATAAACCAACAATAGTCAAGGAACACTAAATATATAATTAATAAGTTAACAAAGACTACATTAATTAGAATAAAAAAAACTAATACAATATAGGCTTTGTTTAACTACGTTATTGCTCTTTTCATCGGAATCTGGTGACATAAATCTGTACTAAATCACAACTTTTTGTTCTTTAAATTGCATTTTTGAATGCAACAATGGATCCAACCTGTTGAAAAACCCCTCGGGCACTTGAATTATACAGAATTAACCACTCAAATATGCATATCCAATAATTTCTGGTCGGATTTCACGCAAATATCACCGTAAAATATCCCTGAAAAAAGAAAAAAACTTAGAACACTTAGACTAAGCCATATAATATATACATAAAACAACAAGATAATTAAATGAAAGAAATAAATGCTAGATATCAAATCTAATTAATAAGAATGAAATAAATATAATAAAAAAAAAAAGTATAAAATAAAATAGAAATAAAGTGGAGTAATGAAAAGAGGTAATAAAAAGAAAGCATATAATTAGGTTGAAAAAATATGTTAATAATACAAACAAGGGCTGCATGGCAGCGTAGTCCCTGCCGGGTTGAAATGGAGATAAATGCAGCTGGATGGGGGAAAAGTAGTGGGGGCATATGGAAATTGAAGTGCAGATGTGGCAAGCCGCATCAAGGAGAGGTGGCAACCATGGAAGAAATGACATGTATAGAGTTGTTTGTATATGTGTGAGTAGAAAAAAAACTATTAAACACAATTTTTTGAGATTCGGCATAGTTGAAGATAAAAATTTAGGAGCATATTGATATAAAAGGAGATAAAAAACACTATGGTATCTAAAATTTAAATGAGTGATTTATCTCAAATTTAATTTCTAAAATGACCCGGCAGAAAAAATATATAAAAAGAGAGTTAGCAGGAAAAGATATGCATGAGAAAGTGACAATTCAAATAAAATAAACACAATGTCTTGACATTCAGCATAGCTGAAGATAAAAATTTAGGAGTATATAAATATAAAAGGAGACAAAAAATAGTTTTATTTGGAATATATCAAAAAAAAATAGTTTGTTACATATTCCTGGAAATTTAAATGCGTTTTTCATATAGACTGGGATTGGGGCTCCCGCGGACCATAAGAGAAATATGTACAAGAAATAGGACTATGGAAAGAAGAAGTGGGGGACGGTAGAGTGTAATACCTGAAAAGAAGAAATGGTAAGGTATCAGTCTTTGTCTAGAGATTTCTATTTAGAAAAGGTCGAATAACTGGATCGGTAAACAAAGGAGGATGTCATCAGTATAGACTTACATCGATGGTACATATAAGTATTTTTATTTTATTCTTCAATGTAGCTTCTCAAGGGGGCTCCCGTGGACCATAAGAGAAATATGTACAAGAAATAGGACTGTGGAAAGAAGAAGTGGGGGACAGTAGAGTGTAATACCTGAAAAGAAGAAATGGGAAGGTATCAGTCTTTGGCTAGAGATTTCTATTCAGAAAAAGGTGGAATAATTGAATTGATAAACAAAGGAGGATGTCATCAGTATAGACTTACAACGATGGTACATATAAGTGTTTTTGCGATTTGCTTGTTGATGCCTTTTTCTGTTGCCTTTCGTCGGTGACCCGCTTCAAGTTCATTTCGACGAATTCTTCAATGTACCTTCTCAAGCAGGTGACGTTGATGTCATTCCATATTTTTTTGCTAAAAAAATCCTTTTCTAATTCTCTTAGATCAATAGAAAGATTACACAGATCCTAATCAATGTCTCAATTATGTACCGAATAGCGGACTAGCCAGTTGTCCACGTGATCTTCACCATATTCAAGAATCCTGTAAAAAAATTCTAAAGATAATGCCTTAAAATTATCAAATTATTTATCGAAAGCTTGCTTGGTTAATGCCAACGAGTTGACGATTAAGATGGGGTCCTGGAAGTCATTGGTCCTTCCGGCTAAGTCTATTTTGGTGAGCTTTGTGAATAATGTTTCTTTCTTTGATATTGCTTGCTCACGTGATTGGACAATGACATACAGGTTCTTCACCTTCTCTTTCTAGCATGCTTCTAATTGAGTGATCCAGATTTTGGAGGGGAGATCATGTTGTCTTATTGTCGTGTCTTCCATGCTGTTGACATGAAAGGAAAAAGGGATGACCGTGTCCAAATAGAAATTTTCTTCATTTTTTAAATCCATATGTAGAAGTTCGAGCAAGTTATGTGCCCTCCTTCCCAGGGAATCCATAATTTGTGATGTTTCCCAGACCTCAGCAATCGGTTCCATTCTTTTCTTGATATTTTTCTCCACATATCCTCTACATGATGTGAGGAAGATGGATGATCCTTTTAACTTTGTTGTGGGGGTGCAAGGGGTGGCAGGCATGGCTATTGCCAAAGGACTGGCAAGCAATGGCATAGGAATCAAAGCTTCCTCTAATTCCTTGATCTGGTCCTTTAGTCTGGCATTCTCGGCCTCAATGACTCCAATGGAATCATGAAGAGAATCTCTGGTTGCTCTGTGAAGTCCAGAGATTTGGGATGGCTGCATGTTTGCAAGGTCAACTTCTGAACGATATTTTCCTTTCTTATTTTTTACATGTCTCTTTTCAATAATTAATTTTTTAGATTCGCTTTCAAAAACAACACTATGCAATACGAAAGATTCATCTTCGTCAAAAAATTTGGTATCAACTATGTCCATTGGGTAGCTATGTTGAAGCGCGTCTCCCGACTGGTCAAGGTTGCAGAATAGGCTATCCAGATCAATGTCAAGTTCCATGTTCTCACTCTCAATTTCGGGCTCTTCCGCCTCCCCTACAATTCTTTGTTGTTGTGGTAGTTGTGGTCCTTTGGCCCGAAGATGTTCACTGTATCTCCACAAAACTGTTGTCGAGCTGGTGCCATTAGTTTATGAAAATGTTTGTTTTCTCCAGACGCTGCTTGAAATGAATAAGTGGAGGGGATAATATAACCCCCCGAAAATGTTGTTTCAATGCGTGCGAATGGAAAATCTCCTAGAGCTCTTCACTCATTAATGACATTCTCTTTGCGTGTTGTATGATGAGCTGTTAGAGTAAAGATTAATTATTGCATACTTAGAAGTGCGAAGGTGGCGGTTACGGCAAAGAACATTTAAGGATTGGAGGTTTCGTGAACGAACCAAGCCGACGACGTGTGAATGACATTCCATGGTATTTGAAATTAACACTCGGAAGGGATAACAAAACCCTCTGCAAATATTGGTTTAATGCATATTAATGTCAT
>JZKD02S0076211.1:348882-372623 GCA_000966675.3 Picea glauca
TCCCTATCAACTATCTAACATTATCTAAAAACATTATTTTCAATACTAAATTATTAATATTAAATATTGATATTGTACAATTTAATTACACAAAAAAGTTTGTACAATATGAAACGGGGAAGCAGTTGGTCGGGCTGGTGATATAAAAGTAAGTGAAATCTGAAGACATGAATCCGCCAACATCTGCACTAAGAAATTTTTCGAAAAACGAGCAATACATACTAAATATGTACCTTTATAAAGTATGGACATGAGATTTTATAGAGCATGTATGGATCTCACATTCCATACTTGGCCACTTCTTCGATTGCGGGTTCTCGGGCTGGGGGGGGCTAAAAAATGGGCCTCTATTGCTCCGTGTCCTACAAATAGCACCCAAAGTTCTTCGATATACAAATTGACAGGTGGACTTGCGGTTGGCTGAGATTTAATAGAGCATGTACACTTTTTGGATCGCGGGTTCTCGGCCTGGCGGGCTCAAAATTGGGCCTCTATTGTTTTGTGCCTTACAAATAGCACCCAGAATTCCACAATATACAAATTGACAAGCGGACTTGCAAGCTCAACATTGCACTTCTATTGTTTCGTGTCCTCCAAACAACACTCGGAGTTCTGCAATATACAAATTGACAGACGGACTCCAGGGCTGGAGGGCCTAGGATTGCGATTGTTTACGGATGGTGATCCCTATCAACTATCAAACATTATCTAAAAACATTATTTTCAATACTAAATTATTAATATTAAATATTGATATTGTACAATTTAATTAGAGAAAAAAATTTGTACAATATGAAACGGGAAAGCGATCGGTCGGGCTGGTGATATAAAAGTAAGTGAAATCTGAAGACGTGAATCCACCAACTTCCCAACCTAGAAATTTTCTGGAAAACGAGCAATGCATACTAAATATGTACCCTTATAAAGTATGGACATGAGATTTTATAGACCATGTATGGATCTCGCATTCCATACTTGGCCACTTTTTGGATTGCAGGTTCTCAGGCTGGCGGGCTCAATAATAGGTCGTTATTGCTCTGTGTCCTACAAATAGCACCCAGAGTTCTGCGATATACAAATTGATAGGCGGACTTGCGGGTTGGCTGAGATTTTATAGAGCATGTACACTTTTTGGATCGCAGGTTCTCAGGCTGGCAGGCTCAAAAACATGGCTCTGTTGTTTCGTGCCTTACAAATAGCACCCAGAATTCCGTGATATACAAATTGACAAGCGGGCTTGCGGACTGGCTGGCTCAACATTGCACTTATTTTGTTCAATGTCCTCCAAACAACACTTGGAGTTCCATGATATACAAATTGACAAACGGACTAGAGGGCTGGTGGGCTTCGAGAAACGAGTAATACATACTAAATATGTACTTTTATAAAGTATGGATATGAGATTTTATAGAGCATGTACAGATCCCTCATTCCATACCTAGCCATTTTTTGGATCGCGGGTTGTCGGGCTGGCGGGCTCAAAATTGGGCCTCTTATATTCTGTGTCCTACAAATAGCACCCAGAGTTCCACGATATACAAATTGACAAGCAAACTTGCGGGTTGTTTGGCTCAACATTGCACTTCTTTTGTTCTGTGTCCTCCAAACAACATCCGGAGTTCCGAGATATACAAAGTGACAAATGGACTCCAGGGATGGCAGGCTCCGAGAAACGAGTAATACATACTAAATATGTACTTTTATAAAGTATGGATATGAGATTTTATAGAGCATGTATTGATCCCTCATTCCATACTTAGCCATTTTTTGGATCGTGGGTTCTCAGGCTGGCAAGCTCAAAATTGGGCCTCTATTGTTTTGTGTCCTGCAAATAGCACCCAAAGTTCCGCGATATACAAATTGACAAACAGACTCCAGGACTGGCGGGCTGAAGATTGAATATGTATTACACATTACATGTAATATGTAATACATATTACATGTAATATGTGCAATATGAAATGGGGAAGCGTTCGGTTGGGCTGGCGATATAAAAGTAAGTGGAAATCTGAACACGTGTATCCGCCAACTTCTGGACCTAGAAATTTTCCGAGAAACGAGTAATACATACTAAATATGTACTTTTATAAAGTATGGACATGAGATTTTATACACTGTGTATGGATCCCTCATTCCATACTTAGCCACTTTTTGGATCGCGGGTTCTCAGGCTGGCGGGCTCAAAATTGGGCCTCTATTGTTCTGTGTTCTACAAATAGCACCCAGAGTTCCACAATATACAAATTGACAGGCGGACTTGCGGGGTGGCTCACTCAACATTGCACTTCTATTGTTTTGTGTCCTCCAAACAACACTAGAAGTTCCACGATATACAAATTGACAGATGGACTCCAGGACTGGCGGGCTAAAGATTGTGATTGTCTACATGTATAACATATAACATATATGTTATATATCTAACATTATCTAAAAACATTATTTTCAAATACTAAATTATTAATATTAAATATTGATATTGTACAATTTAATTACATAAAATTATCAAATGAGTGGCAAGCTTTGAGTCCGGGTCCAATTGTAGATCACTGAAGTTTCGAGCGCAAGATGTATACCACGCACACAGGGCATGAGAGTTGGATGGCGCCCACACGGGAGCCCGCGCCCATAAAATTCGCGAACTATGAAAACGAATGGCGGTCGGTCAAACTCGTGATGTAGAGATATAGATGGACATGAAATCTATCACTCCACCATCTGGGAACCCGCGAGCGTAGACATGAGTCACCCAAGTTTTGGATGGAAGATGTATACTCAGAACACGAGGAATGAGAGTTCGATAATGCGTAGCCGGGAACCTGCGGGCATAATATCAGCTATGGAAATGAAAGCGCTCGGTCGAACTCATGATGTCAAGATATAGATGGATATACAAATTGTGAGTTCGATAAAGAGTGAGGCTTGGGAGTTCGAGGAGCTCGGGGTCGAATTGTAGATAACTAGAGTTTTGGATGCAAGATCTTATCCGAACACGAGGCATGGGAGTTCGATAATGCATTGGGGGGGAACCCGCGGCCATAAAATTGGCTAACTGTTGAGACGAATTGGGAAAAATATCAACAGATGCTTTGAAATATCAACAAAATGTTGGGAAAACTAAGTCGCAATCTAAGTCCGAGTCGAATTGTAGATCACTGAAGTTGCAGGTGTAAGATGTATACCATGCACATAGGGCCTGAGACTTCGATGGCGCCTATGCAGGAACCGACGACCATAAAATTCGTGAACTATAAAACGAACGACAGTCAGTCGGACTCGTGATGTAGAGATATGGATGGACATGAAATTTGCCACTCCGCCATCCTGGGAACCCGCAAGCATAGACATGGGACTAAGTATAGAAGCATAAATGGATAATAGAGGGGAAGAAGCAAGCTGATTCCAGGTCGAATTGTAGATCACCGAAGTTTCGAGCGCAAGATGTATACCGCGCACACGGGGCATGAGACTTCGATGGTGCCTATGCAGGAACTGGCGGCCATAAAATTCGTGAACTATGAAACGAACGACGGTCGGTCGGACTCGTGATGTAGAGATATAGATGGACATGCAATCTACCACTCCACCATCCTGGGAACCCGTGAGCATAGACATCGGACTATGTATAGAAGCATAAATGGATAATAGAGGGGAAGAAAAAAAGGGGAGAACGACTAAGTATAGAACAAGAAAAAGAAAGGGATGTAAGAGCCGACATGAAAGCAACATGTTACGTAGGAACACATGAAAAAGAAAAGATGGAGGAAAAATTTGTTTATTTAGAGATAGCAGCATGGAAAATATAATTGACACGAAGACAAGTCAATGTACAGGAAGATATGGAGTGTCCAAGGAGAAAAAAAAAACAGAGCTGCAAACCAACTCAACAAATACAAACAGAGTAAACGAAAAACCATTGGATATGGAACACGGGTAGAAAAACACACCTTTGCATGGATTCTCTACATTCCTGGTTAGGAGTTCTTTGCGGTGTCTAGTTTTCCTATTTTTTTCTATGAACAAAAGCACAAAACAAAACAAACATGAACATAAGTTGACATGTAAAGAAAAAGGCAAATACTATGTACATACACTAAATAAAATAGAATAAGAGGAATAGAGTAACATATAGTTTTAGAAGAATGTAGATTTATTTTTATTTTTAATTTCATTCAAGTTTTGTGTGTGTGTGTGTGTGTGTGTGTGTGTGTGTGTGTGTGTGTGTGTGTGTGTGTGTATTTGCAACAAAAAAAATTGTGACCAAAAGCAATTACAAACCAAGGAAAACTAAGAAGTTGGATATCTCGATTTGCTGCAACAAGATAGACAGATATGGTTTGAAGCATACAAATATGATTCTGCAATATGCGCGATGTATATTTCATAATTCAAGTGCAACACCAACTGTGTGGTGACCAGACCAGTATGTGTACAAACCAGGGAAAACTAAGAAGCTGAATAAATAGGTTTTTTTTTTTAGCAACAAGTTATACAGATATGCTTTGAAACATAGAAATATGACTCTGCAATATGTTCAATGTATATCTCATAATTCAAGTGCAATACCAATTGTATCGTGATCGGACCAATATGTGTCTAAGATAAAGATGTTGTATTGAGGAATGGGCACATTTGACCACACATGGTCAATAAGTGTGTTTTGCACATGGCATGTGTTTTCAAAAGAAAGTGGAGACTGTATTTGCACATGTAGTTTTCCAATTCTTTTGTTTTGGCATTATTTTGTAACATGTCAATATTGAAGTCTCCTACAAGCACAATGGGTCCGTTCAAATGGAAATGGCCTAATGCATTGGAAATAAAATTTACTATGTTGGAGAATGTTGCATGGGGAGCAACATACAGATTCAGTATTGCAATTTCTGTTCCATGGAAAAATATTTTGCAAGCACCACCTCAACATTATTTTCTTCGAAGTGTATATGGTCCAAAATTGGTACATGTTTTTTCACCAATATCATCACCCCATGTGTAATGTAACTTGATATGCAATTGTGATTTGGGAATTGTTTATTTTGCATGCATAATTCCATGTATGTTTCATGCAAGCACATAATATAAGATTGCATTGTATCATAGTCATTGAGTATATCATCCATGTGTGCATGTAAGTTGCGTGTGTTAAGCGAGAGAATTGATACATATGACTTTGTTTGTATGAATTGGTAATCATACTGCAATTGCCATTTTTCGGTGGTCCTAAGTCATTCCATTTCAATATCAACCTTTTGTTTGACTTTGAAGTTATCTTTTGTAAGAAGACTTAGTAAATACAAGGAGTCTATACTTCTGACACGGGACAATGATATGTATACAAGTCCATGTATCTGAATTCCAGCATGCTGAAATGTAACATTATCAAGTGTTATTCCTTACGATCTGTGGACTGTATGTGCACATGCAAGTTTAATTGGAAACTGTTTTCGAATCTTCAGTCGAACTGTCTTTGTTGATGTCGATATTGGCTTTGATATTCGCAAAATAGGTGTCCAATCACTTGCAGTGTTTGAATTATATAGATAAGATAACTTGCTTGCTTGTCGCTTGCCTATATGCAATTCATGGAACTTAATCCAAAGGACATCAGGTTTTTTTGTTTTCATATAGCCTTTGAGTATTCCATCTGCACCATTGACCAAGCTATCCTATGAATCATAGTTGCAGGCATATATTTCAACCAACATTTCTAATTTCAGGACAAGCTGCAAAGGTAAAGTGGTTGTATGTTCATGACGTGGCACATTTCCATGGTTGTCTTCTTCCAGGTCAATTGAATTGATGATGATATCATCGCCAAGCATGAGTGATAGCATGTACTTGTTATGGATTGCAACATCCTTATTTGTGTAGAAAAGGTAAGGGAACATTGGGTCTGTTGGTGCAGGACGCAAGCACCTCGAATTGATATATGTTAAGTCATCATATGTTTGGTTGTCTGTCCGCATTCTATTCAGAATTGCAATGAATGTTTCATCTTTCTGGCGCATTGTAGTATGCAATTCTAAGCATCTAATATTTTCTCTCCAAAAGTCATGCGTCATTGTTTTCATGTTAACCGTAGGTTGTTCAAATATCAAAGAATCTTGGATCAGTTGTGCCTGGTAAAGATCCCCACAAAATATCATGTCAATGTTTCCAAAGTATTTTGTGTGCACATGTTTTATGCTTCTTAGCCGGTTGTCAATGGAATACAAGAAACGACTTCTAATCAAAGATGCTTCATCTATAAAGACAAGTTGGAGTTCGTCATAAAGCTTACACAACGTATCCAACATTTCCTTGCTAAGTGGAAGAAACTGTGACTTGTTAAAAGGCATTAAAAATGAAGAGTGGATTGTTGTTCCACCTGCATTATATGCAGTTTTACCTGTGTATGCAACTATTAGGCCCTTTGGTTTCATAGGATTAGAGGAATTGTTTGAATCATAGATTCATATAAACATTTGGAACAATGTTTTCGTTGTGAATGTCTTGCATGTTCATGCTCCACCTGTAAGGAACAAGTGCACATGAGTGTCCATGTTCAAGCATTTTTTAAGCGCAATGTTCTTTAGAATTGTTTGTTGTTCTCGATTCAACATACATCTTATTTTGTGGTATTCATTATTTTCAATAAGGAAATGATGTTTTGTGACTTGAAAACCAAGATTCATATGTTTTTCACTTCCACCTGCTCGAGGACAAGGCAAATCCGCTTGCAAGTCATAGGAATCGCAAGGAGTTCTGGTTGTTTTTTGGGTTGTGTATGTCTCATCAAGATTGTCAGGGTTTTCTAGCTCATTAACTGCATTTTCTAGATCACCCCATGTTGGATTAACATTGTAAGTAAATCTAGCTTCGTTGATTTTCACTATAGTCTCAGAAACAACATACGCAACTTCCCATGTAGAGAAGTTATGTTTTAATGTCTCTTCATTTTCATCGAACAGAACGTATAGCAACAGTTTTTCTCTACAATAGTTTTCATAGTCAGAATGTTTATTGTATTTGACAAACCGTATCACAGAGGGTTTTTTTCTTTTTGATATGGGCACACCATTTTTTTTGTAATTCGATACGAATTATGCTAAGAAGATATGCCTAATAGGAGATGGATGCTGGAGGTAATACTCAATAATAGAGCGACATAGTACGTCTTCTGAATTGCCAAGCTCTTGTTCTAGCAAAATCGGTGGTTTAAGCACAAATTTGCGTTTCTCAAGTGGAAATGTGTTTATGAAGACACATTTTCTTGAACTACAATTGAGGGGTAGGGAAAGTGCAAAGTGAACTACTTGTTGAGCAGACATTTGTTGAAGATTAAGCAATGTATTTCCAAGCGTATGCATCATTTGTATGGCATCAATATGACTTCTTTCATGTTCTTTGCGTATTCTTCTGAATGCACTTGTCATAGATTTGTCAACCTTTGTCATATATGAGGTACAGTACGATGCTGCAGCATATGCATTGAGGACGTACTGCACATCTGTATTTGCCTTCCAAATAACTGGCATGTCCTTGGAGAAATTGTTGCTCCAAATATGGGAAAGTTTTCGTTTAAGGAAAACTATTGGTTGTTTAAGCATACATTGTATGGCTTGGATGTACTCATCTTCTGATAGATTTAGCTCTGTCAAGAAGTCATCGAAGCTCATCAACTCGTCAAACTCTCCTTGTTCTAGAAATGCGAACAAGGATTTAGATTTCTCAACAACAACATTGTCCTCTAAACTAAGTGGCTCTATGATTCTTGTTGCTCTCATTGGCGGCACGGGAAAGTTGTATCTACAATGCGAGTTTTTTTCGTTTTCTTCAACTTCTTGTGTGATAATGTCTATGAACTTTGGCAAGTTGTGGATCCAAATGACTTGTGTTGCATGTTATGTATTTGTCCAAAAATTTCTCGATCTGTGAATTGTTGTCAACTCCATAGACTGGTGCACCCTCTATCCACAATAGTGCGTGGTCATGTTCATTACCCCTATTCTGGAATTCAGTCACAAAAAAGTAGTCTGGTATTTTTCCAAAAAATGTTTCATCATGGCATATCAATTGTCTCAAAGAATTTATTCTATGTATATAGTAGTGAGTACATGTCACTGGGTCTTTTCTTATGAGGTAGTCAATGTCATTATTTTCCAGTGTATCAGTTTGTTTTTTATGTTTCATGTTCCTATGCAAGTCAGATACGACAACCACCAATGCTCTGCACTTGTAAATGTGATGAAAAATGTTGGCAGGCCCAATTGTCAGATCATTGCAATAATAGTTTTCTTGTTTTGTTGAAAGTAGTCAAGAGAGATGCGAATGTTTTTGAAATCTATGTATCCAATATCAGATTTCAGAATTTTTTCTAGGTTTACTTTGTACTTGACATCCTTGGCCAACAACTTTCTTCCTTATAACTGGCCTTTTCGTATTCGGACCCACGTGCAAGACAGAACTTGCTCGATTATTATGCGCATTGTTTTGAAAAACAAATTTGTTATGTGACAGGAGAAGTCACCGCTTGAATGTAGCAACTCCCATCAGACTTTTTTACGATAACTGAATCATTTTGTAATGTCAGTAGCACATGGATATCCATAGAATAGTGTTGGGAAGTTCATTTCCTCGACGAATTTGTCCTTGAATATTCCAAGTGGACGTCTCCCCTCAGCAGGTGCAATTTCGATAATCTTGTCTTGCAAGTCACGAATGCACTGTGAATCAGTGAATCCATGCACCAATGTCTCAGCAGGTGTTTCATTCTTCGATTCATCACTTGTATCAAATTCACTAGCATTTTTTAGAGTCTCTGCAGAGTTGACATCCGCTTCTCCAAGAACATTGTTCCAGTTCTCATTTATAGAAATGTTTTGTGCTTTGTACAGGGCCCTGGAACATAATTCCTTCAATGCTTTCATAACAGCATGCACATGCACTTTGCCTCTTTGATATGCATTTTTGTATCGCAAGTGTCTTTTGAGAGCCACATCAATTGTCATTGTATCGCTAATGAATTGTGGCAAGGCTTTTTGCACAACATCTAGCTGAACATGAACATTAATAATTGATCCCGTTAAGCCCATCCGGGCTCGTTTATAGCCCCAGGGCCTTATTTGTGCAAATGAAATTCGCAGAGACACAAGTCTCTCTTTAAGTTCCATAAGTGCACTTACATCTGGTAGTGGTGTATTACATCTTATTTGGTCAGGGGTAGCAAATTGTGGCAGTTTTCCATTTTCAAGAGACCGTTTACATGGAAGACAAATTTTGCAACTGGAAAATGTTTTATCGTGCACTGTCAAGCAGAGGTATTCTACTTCCAAATTGGGTGTGAAAGACTTACTGATTTTTGCAAAATTCAATTCATCACAAATTGCACATGCAATGGAAGGCATGTCTTTGATTTGTTTCATGTAGGTTTGTTTTGGATCTTTCTTTCGCAGGGAAGTATGGGTACAAAGAGTTTGCTGGTTTTCATTGGTAGTAGTGCTGGTGTTTCTTCTAGCCCACGAAATGTGATTTTTTCCTCTCAAACAGTTGCATGACCATTGTGGGATATGCGACCATACCTGTTTCTGTTGTGTTGTGCACAAACATTTTTTTCTAGATTCTGATATGTGAGTTTCTCTCTAAAAGGAAGCGTAGCAATGTATTTTTTTCTCTCGTGCATGACCTTTTTCAAGTTGTGGTAACTTACTCTACGTTTCTTGTTCAAGGGCAGGATGACTTGATGGCAGCTAGGATGAATTTCACTCTGATTAAATAGCATGCGATGTTTATGCACATTCGATGTGGTTTGGCTAGAATTGACACTCGACACTGGAACGACAATATTTCCTATACCACCAATGTTTTTTTCTCTCTTATGTATGAGCTTTTTTAGGTTGTGATAACTTAGTCTATGTTGTTTGTTTAAGTCCTGTATGGCCTCATCACAACTGGGACGAATTTCACGCATGACTTTTTTCAAGTTGTGATAAATTAGTCTACGTTTTTTGTTTAAGCCCTGTATCTCCTCATCACAACTAGGACGAATTTCACGCATGACTTTTTCCAAGTTGTGATAACTTATTCTACGTTTTTTGTTTAAGCCCTGTATGGCCATATCGCAAGCGGGAGGAGTTTCATTCTCATTAAAAAGCATTCCACATGTATGTAGATTCGATGTGGTTTGAGTGGCATGGAAATTGAACCCTGAACCAATGATATGTCCAAGCAAAGGTTGATAATGGATATGTGTTGTATCTGTTTTCAACGAGAGGATGTCAATTGTTCAATTGTAATTTGAATCAATAGACCAGGAATGGACAGTGCCATCTGGCAGGGATGACCAGACTTGGATATTTACTTTGAATATGATAGATAGCCATTGCAAACAGAATTTGCAACCCTCCACATTTCCTTTTTCATATGGCAGTGCCATGTTTACAAGGTATTCTTGCCAACTTGAAATTGCTGGCATATTTTCTAGGAGATATGGTGAAAGGTGTTGATGCAAGCAACTAAAATCTTATTGGTTGTCGCCTATATTTTCATTGCAAAAGGACTGTACAGTGTAAAGCCGCAACGATTGCACATCAAACTCTGCCCCTACCAAACAACAAATTGCATTGAACAAACTATCTCCACAACTAGATACAACAATTGTTGTTAGTTGTAAACCATGGTAGTCTATGCGACGCATAATTCGTTTCCATTGTGATTCAAGGTCTTTGCAAATGAGGGACAAGTAAATATGAGGTCCTTCAAGATTGCATATGGACAATTTTTTGTACAGCAGTGGTTCATAATGACCACTGACAGCATTGGCATCATGGAACAAGATGCAATATGGATTGTTAGATGCAGTTTTGTTGAATAGTAGATATCTTGTTTTTCTTGTCAATGACCATATTCCAATTGATATATTCAGCCAATTAGACAACCACTGTATACAAAATGTATCTCCCCAAATTCCCCTCTCATGTGCAGGCAGAATTGGAGATGTAGACAACCGCATCTTTGAAAAGTACGTAGCAACATCATGTATTCCATGCAACTGTCGAATAAAATCAGATTCCAGTTTGTATTCATACGACTCCAATGCCTCAACGTCACCATTTTTTAAACAACCCAATAAATAATCTATCAATCCACTGCACAGGTCGGTCGAGGAATAATGGAAATGCAGTAAAGCCTGAAATGCATCGAAAAGGCAATCCCCTACAGTATACGAGAATGCATCCAATCTAAAAAGGCCATTGCTATGCAACACCTCGTCAATGCTGGCATGTATAATGGAGTGTGTATCTATTTCATACGACTCAACATCTATTACTTGTTTCATCTTTTGAACTGCGATTTTGAAGTTGTTTCTTAGCTACTTTCAGTTTCTATGGAAACAGAGAAAAGGGGGAAAAAAGAATACAATGAAAAAAAAGAAAGAAGGTAAAATAGGAAAAATACAAGCGCGGAACTGCGTACCAATCCCCATATGTATCCTTCAACCTTCTTCTTATCAAATTCAATCCCCCCTAGTCCCCATAGCAGATGACAAGAAAGAATACCTACACTGAAAAGCGAACCAAACAGAAGAAACAACGCAAATAAATAACACTATAAATTTATTGAGCAGGAAAACCGATTTGAACCTATTCATGGTGTGCATCCTACAAGCTTCTCAGGGGCAGAAAAAGTTCTACAAAATAGAAAGGACAGGACAAAGACAATAGGTGGACACAGTTTTTTGACCCAGAGAATAAAAACATTCCCTGCCTCTATACCCCGGCAGATGGTTCCCCCTTGTGATAGCTTCGAATTTGTTTTCTAAAACCCCTCTGCATTGCAATCTTCGAAATAGCTATGGCACAATATGCAAGACGTGGCAATCGGCATATGAAGACACATGGTTTCCAGGAACAGAAAATAAAAGCACAGACAAAGATGGTCTGCAACAGAATTTCGAGGCAGGGACTCCTAGCATTGAAAAATAGCAACGAAACGATGGCATAGAAACTTACACGTCAACGAGGGATGATAAGAGCTCAGCCCCAAAACCTGCAAACCGCAACAACAGATCCAACAACTTGCAAAGTTGAAGAACAACAAACCAGCGAACAACCACGAAGAGGTCCAACTGCAACTGCAGGACCTCAAATTTGCAAAATTGAATCAAACAAGAACAAGAAGCATGGAACGAACCAACGAATAAGCATCAACCACTGAACCAATGATGCAGGTGGAGAACAATTATGCAAAATTTCACTGCAAACAACACCATAAAAAAAAAATGGAATGAAATTGTATTGCAACACATCTGTACAATAAACATTTAAGGCTGGCAGACCTGTTAGGTAAACACTTAAGACTATCAAAACCATCGAAGGGCGTAGCCCTGTGCAAACATTTAAGAAAGAATGCAACGTGGCAGGCCTGTTTATGTATGCAACAATGATAAAGACTCTCGAAGCACACAAGAATAAAGCAAAAATCACACATAGTAATATGCTAGAGAATATATTCGAAGGAAAAACTTTGGATATGGTAGCATATCAAACATTGGGATAAATTTAGCTAGCAGAAAATGCTAAGACAAACATTCGAACTAATGCTAGCATTAATCCACCTTCGAGCAATGCATAAGAAAAATATATGATTCAAAAATATTGTATACGATAAAAAAGTTTGGATATGCTAACATATAAAACATTGGGAATAGCGAAGCCGACAATAAGACCTCCAATCTGTTATCCCATCAGATCATTACATATATCGTACTTTTTATTATATAAAAGTTAATGTTTTTAGTTCCCTAGCTTCAACAATAAATATTATGCAAATATTTGTGGTCAAAGGACAATCTAATATGAAGTCAACGAATTATCAATCGTTATAATCCCTCTATGCCTGGATAGAGACTAATAAGATGAGACTATGAATTTGACATTTTTTGTTTTGTTATTATTAAAATTTGACGAAACAATCTTTATTAAAATTACAATTTTGTTTATAATTATAATTTTGAATTTTATGAAATCATTATTTTTAATATAAAAAAGAATTTAACACTTTTATATATTTTATTATTTCAATTTGATTATACAACATTAAATTTGATATTCACAATTTCATCAAATCTAAAATGATTCTTTTACAATTCACTTTAAAATATTGGTTTTCCTTTTATTATTTCTATTTCAATTTAAAATATTGATTTTCGTTTTATTATTTATAGTTGACCGAAAAAACCAATTCCTATATTTTAAACTATTACTATTATTATAACAAAAATTAATAAAGAGAGAAAAATAAAAAAAAAAACAATTCCTAATACTTTAAATTATTACTATTATTATAACAAAAATTAATCAAGAAAAAAAATTAACAAAAAGAAATATATATATATATATATATATTTGAAATAGAAAATAGAAAGAAATCTAAATGAAAAGGGATGATAACGAAAGGAGATTATTAAAATATTTAAAATTTCTTAAAACAAAATATAAATTAAGAAATAAATAAATATTTGAAATAAAAAATAAAAAGATATCTAAATAAAGAAAGAAATAAATATTTGAAATAGAAAATAGAAAAAAATCTAAAATTTTAAAATAGAATAAAGAGAGAAATGGAAAATACATATAATCAATAAAATTATATATAAATAAATACAGTTGGGTGGTAGGACACTTCGGCGTAGAAAAGATAGCGGCAGTGTTGCAACAACATTTTTATTGGTCGAAACTCTGATATGATGTCAACAATTATATTAGGTCCTGCACGGCTTGCGTCATTGCAAAATTGTCCATTAAGAAACAAGACATGTACACCCCTATGCCTACTCCCGAGAGGCCCTAGGAATCCATCTCGATGGACTGCTTGTTGGGCCTTCCTTCAACCAGGCAGGGCAATGACTGTGTTTTTCGTGGTTGTTGATCGATTTTACAAGATGACAATTCTGGTCGCCTACAAGAAGATCATCGCAACAGAGGTCACTGCCAAGCTCTTCTTCGAACAAGTGTGCGTACATTTTGGGATACCACAAACCATCATCTCAAATCGGGACAACCGATTCCTTAGCACATTTTGGTTGAGCCTATGGTCACAGCTAGACACTAAGCTCACCAAATCCACGGCCTTCCACCCCTAAACGGATGGCCAAATCGAGGTCGTCAATAGGATGATCATGCATATCTTGCGCATGTACAATTCCAAGCATCCACGCACATGGGATGAGAGTCTTCCCTATGTTCAACACCGTTACAATGGATCCATACACAACTCAATCGACACAACCCCTTTCAGGTGGGGTTGGGATTTCAACCATTGGGTCCTATGGATGTTGCACTGCCCCTTGCATCAACACAAGAAGAATTGTCCCATGCGCGAACTGAAGTCGACAAAGCCATATATTTCATTGAATGAACCCAACACATCCACCAACAGGTTTAGGATATTTTGCAGAAGTCCAATGCCAAGTACAAGCAACGCCATGATCAACATCGGGTGCCACACATGTTTCATGTGGGTGATAAAGTTTGGTTGCACTTGCATAAAGAACGCCTTACATGACCCCATCGGAAGCTTCGTCCACTCCGCTATGGACCTTACACCATTGCCAAGGTTGTGGGTGACAATGATTTTGAGCTCAACATTCCCCCCTTCCTTGGCTTGCATCCCGTGTTTAATGTGGACCTCCTTCGACCATACTTTCCACCCTTATTGAACACCTCAGAGATAGTAGAATAATTGACACCAACAAAGCTCAACCCTGACTACATGGAACATGCATCCACTGATAAGATCCTAGAAAAATAGGTCAAGGGCACTCGCCAACAGAAGCTTCATCTTTATTGGGATGTCAAAGCGAGGCAACTCCTGCACCAAGGCAATTGGCTCACCTAGGGCCAAATTCAACATAAATTTCCTCATCTAATGGGGGAACTCAATGCAATGGACGCCATTACTTCCTAAGGAGGGAGGATTGATCTAGATGGGTATCAGTGGCCACCCAACTCTTCTAGCTAGCTCACATACAACTTTCATCTTGGCAGTTACAATTTTCATCTTGGCAATTTTTTTCTAGCTTTTCGGGTCCTAAACTTCCGGGGTCGTTTTGAGACCCTAAACAACGTTTTTTGGGCCCTCCACAGTCACATTGTAGGTAGAGTTAGAGTGTGACGACATAATGTGTAGTTCTCGGATAGACCTTTCCAACGAGCTATCGTGCATTTACCCCATCGGGGCCCACATGACTTTTGGTGCTTCATCTCCTAGGGTTAGGTTTTTGGATGTCTAGGGTTTTTTGTTTACTTTTTTATGCTAAAAATGAATGGAGGCCTCATTGTAATGTGCTCAGACAAGTGCATGTAGCCGCCACATCTCTTCTCATAGATTAACTACCACCATTTGAGCAAGATTGTTTTCATTCTGCATTTTACAGTTTCAAGATATTTCTTTATTGAATAGAAGTTAAGTTCCATTGTATCTCTATGTATCCATGTTAATGTTATAAATCTGTGTTTCATTTCTTTCCACTCATAAATCCGGATCACTTTTACCTACACACATGTTAGCAAATGAAAATATAATGAAGTTTCTCCAATAAAAATTACAATTATCTTGCTAATAGACCAAGAATGCAATGCAATTGTATAGCATCAACAATTTCATAAATATTCTTCAAAGAAATCTATCACCAAAGATGTTATTCTAATTCTTGAAAGTATTTGCAGTGACTTGAATGCCCGAACCAAATTCAATAACCCTAATTGTTGGAAACATCTATACTTGCAAGTTTGTATTAACACAAGATTTGTTTGAAAATGGTTTAATAGTGGCTAAGAGGTTTAGCTCATCTCTTTCTCTCTCATCAACTATTGGAATCCATTAAATACATTCGGTAATAGAGCTTGGAAAGAAAAGAACGAGATTATAGTTATGGATACGATTTTATAGTTATGGAGCCAATACCGACTAATATCTCGCTAAGGAAAAGAATAAACCAAACAATGTCACAAGCAATGAGGAATGGCAAGCAACAAAACCATTCATGCATCATTGCAAAGAGAAGGTCCTTTCAACTATGGTGCAGGTCATGTCAATCAGAACGTGGCCGAAAATCCTAGCTTGGTCTATAATCTATCAATCAAAGACCACTACAGATTTTTCTACAGTTTGAATTGTGGTCGCTCAGATTCACTGGTTCAAAATTGTAGAGTGGTTGGTCCTCGAATTGAAGTGGTAGTTTATGGAAACGCTACAACATATGTCACAAATTTGAATAATTGTAGGCATGAGCAATGAGGAAGATCAAAGGCGGTTCTTGACAACACTCCAGTTTTGATAGAGTGAGGTGCAGTCGTTGCTTTGGAAAGGTCGAGGTTATTAGCAGCATGAAAGGTAGCTATGAATTGTAGAGATTAGGGTAAGAGTTGCAGAGAGGTAAGTTAGCGTGAGAGGTAAAAAAAATCAGAGAGAAAGAGCGATGTAGAGATTAGGGTTGAAAAAGAACATGCACTGAAATTAGGTTGAATAAAACATAGCTAGGGTTTATTGTACGACCCAATAGCTTCGCATCAGACTGTAATGCAGATTGGAATCGACCAGAGCGTAGAGAGCAGAGGACATAGGGAAAACGAGGGTGTTTCAACAGGCTGGGGAAAATGTCAAGGAATCTACTCATGGAGTTAGGCTAGGATTTGATACCAGGCCAAGCATTGGGCATAAATCGTAACTCCATGCTTATGGTTATTGCATTAGCTTGTAAGTTAATAAATACATAAAATGGTGACTTTTGGTCTTTCGTAACTGAAGATGTTGCCATGATTATTCATATTTATAATTATTTATATAGGAAACACAATCCCAAGGATTACATGTCCAACAAATGGATTTCTGAGTAGGATGGTGATGGGATTGGGTATGAAGGTCTCTGTTAGTGTGAGTCTTTTTCCGATAAACTTGGTGGGTAAGGGAACCATTAGGGAGGTGAGAGATGAGAACATCCAAAAAGGGAAGGGAACTGTCCATTTCCTCTTCCATGGTGAATTGGATATGGGGGGAAATGTTATTTAAATGGTTGAAGAAGGCAGTTAGCAAGGAATGGCCATGAGGCTAAACAACAAAAGTGTCATCAACAAACCTGAACTAACATTTAGGATTGAGATGAGATAGTTGTTGAAATTGCAATTTTGGATCGTTGAAATTGCAATTTTGGATCATTGAAATTGTCGTTTTTAATGTAGAAAATGGATTTAGTGTTCTTAAATACCCTTAATGCAACCTAATTTTGCAATGTTAATAGTTAATGTTTGCGATTCCATTGATCCAAAATGATTCTTACTGAATTTTAAACAAAAAAAATGTATTTCCCTTTTAATTCTTTTGAATATGTAGAAAAACTTATATTTATAAAATGTTTAGACTATAACATAACAAAATGGAAAAGTTCTATAAAAATAAAAATAAACCAATAATAGTCAAGGAAATATATAATAATTAAGTTAACAAAGACTACATTAGTTAGATTAAAAAAAACTAATATAATATTGGCTTTGTCTAACTAGGTTTTTGTTTTTTTCATCGAATTGAGCTACATAAATCTGTATGAAATCACAACTTGTTGTTCTTTAAATTGCATTTTTGAATGTAAAAATGGATCCAGCATGTTGAAAACCTCCGAGGCACTTGAATTATACACAATTAATCACTCAAATATGCATATCCAATAATTTTACCGTAAAATATCCCCCCAAAAGAACTTAGAATAGTTAGACTAAGTCATATGATATATACATAAAACAATAAGATAATTAAATGAAAGAAATAAAAGCTAGATATTAAATCTAATTAATAAGAATGAAATAAATATAATAAAAAAATAAAATAAAATAAATAATAAATAGAAATAAAGTAAGTAATGAAAAGAGGTAATAAAAATAAAGCATATAATTAGGTTGAAAAAATATGTTAATAGAACAAATAAGACTAGACTATGAATTTGACATTTTTTGTTTTGATATTATTAGAATTTGATCAAGCAATTTTTATTAAAATTGTAATTTTGTTTATAATTGTAAGGGGTAGGTTAAAGATTTTACAAAATGAAATTTTTTTACGGGGATATTTTTTTTGATGAGAAATTATTGGATTCTTAAATTTAAGTGGTTATTTTTGTAAAATTCAAGTATCATAGGAGTTTTTCAACATAATTCATAAATAAATTAACAACCATTTAATAGAATAACTAACCAACGCCTAATTAATTTTGAATTTTATGAAATTATTTTTTTTAATATAAAAATAGATTTAACACTCTCATATATCCTTATCTCAATTTGATTATACAACATTAAATTTGATATTCACAATTTCATCAAATTTAAAATGATTTTTTTAACAATTCACTTTAAAATATTGATATTCCTTTTATTATTTATAGTTGAAAAAAACCATTCCTATACTTTAAACTATTACTATTATTATAACAAAAATTAATCAAGAAAGAAAGATTAACAATGATAACGAAAGGAGGTTACACGTTCAAAGGTGGAAATGAATGATAACGAAAGGAGGTTATTAAATATTTAAAATTTCTTTAAAACAAATATAAATGTTCAAAGGTGGAAATGAATGATAACGAAAGGAGGTTTTTAAATATTTAAAATTTATTTAAAACAAATATAAATATAAATTAAGAAAGAAAAATAAATAAATATTTGAAATAGAAAATAGAAAGAAATCTAAATGAAAGGGGATGATAACTAAAAACATATAAATATAAATTAAGAAAGAAAAATAAATAAATATTTAGAATAGAAAATAGAAAGAAATATAAATGAAAGGGGATGATAACTAAAAGAGGTTATTAAAATATTTATATAATATAAATTAAGAAAGAAAAAAGAAATAAATATTTGAAACAGAAATTAGAAAAAAATCTAAATGAAAGGGGATGATAACTAAAGGAGGTTATTAAAATATTTAAAATTTCTTAAAAATAAAATATAAATTAAGAAAAAAATAAATATTTGAAATAGAAAATAGAAAGAAATTTAAATGAAGAAAGAAATAAATATTTGAAATAGAAAATAGAAAAAAAATCTGAAATATATTTGAAATAGAAAATATAAAAAATTTAAAATAGAATAAAGAGAGAAATCTAAATTTCTTAAAAACAAAATATAAATTAAGAAAAAAATAAATATTTGAAATAGAAAATAGAAAGAAATCTAAATGAAGAAAGAAAGAAATGTTTGAAATAGAAAATAGAAAAAAATCTGAAATATATTTGAAATAGAAAATATAAAAAAATTAAAAATAAAAGAAATGTTTGAAATAGAAAATAGAAAAAAATCTGAAATATATTTGAAATAGAAAATATAAAAAAATTAAAAATTAAAATAGAATAAAGAGAGAAATGAAAAATATATATAATCAATAAAATTACATATAATAAAAGACAATTGAAAAAAAAATAAAAAATAAAAATAGATTAGTTGAAAACAAAGAGACATGATGAATTGAAATGAAACATCAATAACTACATGTGCCAAAAATTGTTGGAACTCCATATTTGAGTGATTGACTCTGTATAATTCAAGTGTTGGAGGGTTTAAGTGTTCTAGGTTTTAGCTTTTTTTTTTGTGATATTTTCTATTTAATTTTGTCGAGTGAAAATAAATAAATATTTGAAACAGAAAATAGAAAGAAATCGAAATGAAAGGGGATGATAACTAAAGGAGGTTATTAAAATATTTTAAAAAATTTAAAAATAAAATATAAATTAAGAAAAAAATAAATATTTGAAATAGAAAATAGAAAGAACTTTAAATGAAGAAAGAAAGAAATATTTGAAATATAAATTAAGAAAAAAATAAATATTTGAAATAGAAAATAGAAAGAAATTTAAATGAAGAAAGAAATAAATATTTGAAATAGAAAATAGAAAAAAAAATATGAAAAATATTTGAAATAGAAAATAGAAAATAGAATAAAGAGAGAAACTGAATTTTTTTAAAAACAAAATATAAATTAAGAAAAAAATAAATATTTGAAATAGAAAATAGAAAGAAATCTAAATGAAAAAAGAAAAAAATATTTGAAATAGAAAATAGAAAAAAAATCTGAACTATATTTGAAATAGAAAATATTAAAAAAAAAAAAAATAGAATAAAGAGAGAAATGGAAAATATATATAATCAATAAAATTACATATAATAAAAGATAATTGGAAAAATAAAAATAAAAAAATAGATTAGTTGAAAACAAAGAGACATGGTGAATTGAAATGAGACATCAACCAACTATGCCAAAAATTGTGGGAACTCCATATTTGAGTGATTGACTCTGTATAATTCAAGTGCCCGAGAGTTTAAGTGTTCTAGGTTTTAGCTTTTTTTTTGTGATATTTTCTATTTAATTTTATCAAGTGGTTAATTATGTATAATCGAGTGCCATATAGATTTGTGAGCATGCTGAATCATATTTATGTTGCCCATTTCAAAGAAATGGGTGAAAATGTCCCTATCAAAATAAAAATAATTAAAGAATAATAAATATATGATAGTGATGGTTAAATTAATATAAAAATTTTAAGTAATTATATATATCTATATATATATTAAAAATACTTGGAATGACATATTTCAATTGTTCATTATACATGAGTTTTTGAAGGGGGAATTGATTTATGCATTCAAAAATACAATTTTAACACTGTAAAATAAAACAAACGAGTTGCTAAATTTAATAATATTAACCAAATAAAATAAATAATATAAAACCTACAACTAATGTTGGTATTCTTTTATGAACCATTTTGTTTTGTAAGTGAGTGTAAGAAGTTGTATTACTGCAGAAAGATTATGATACAAAAAAAGGGGGCATCATGGTCTGCCTAGAAGGAAACCAGACCAGGGGTTCCCGAAGTTGTGCTAGCTTATATGTACGAGGGGTGGGACTAGTTTGCCACTAGGGGAAACCAGGCCAATCCTACCATATCCAGTTTGAAAAAAAGATAAGCAACATAGACATAAAAAAGCATAAGTTGAAAACAACCCACTAGACCCAAGTGGGTAGTGGGATCGAACTGACCTGACTATGCCTGGCATTCCTGCCATTAGACTAACCATTCACTAGTCCAGGACAATGATGTGTTTCTTTCCATCATCCGCCTGGCTCTTGTTATCATCCTTCTGGGATATCGTGGGAGTCTTCCTGATATGGGCTAGCGCACCGTGTCCATCAACTGGTGTGATGTCCATGTGATGGACATAGCATAGATAGAGGTGGAATTGAGCAGCCAACCACTCCATCTTGGATTTCTGGTCCTTCTCGACCTCAACTAACAGTTTGGTAATAGTTTCCAGACTGCTGAGGTGACTCAGGATTTCGTCCATCATTTTCTTGTGTTCCTTGTTATCCTCATGTCTGGCATCTTCCATTTCCGATCTCACTTTGTCGATCATCATCTCAGTTAGCCATGCCATCTCCATCATTTTATGGTAGAGGGTTTCCCAGGGTTGCGTGGCCCCCGAATCAGTTACCCAGTCTGCTTCCTATGCCAGTGCATCCCATGCTTTGCCTTTGTGTTTTTTCTTTTATTTCCTTTTCCCACCAGGTAATGGTCGCTTTTCCTTTTGGCACAACCAGAGTTTGGAAGGTGCCCTCTGCATCTTTTTTCGCCTGCTCCATTCTTGACACCCGTCGTGGACTATTCAGAACTTCCTTTCCAAGGAGGTTCCTCTTCTTGTGCGTTCACTAGTTTCGCACCATCCTGCTTGGCCTATCGCAGCTCCTTTGTTGGATACTCAGCTTGTACCTCACTTCACTGAGATTCTTCCTTTCCCTGCCCTAGTATCTGTGAAAGCCCCTGCAGTTGCGCTCCTTCTATTTGTGTCTATTCATGTTGTCTCTCCTCTTATTGATCTTCCCTTGTTGCGAGCTTGTCCTTCCAATCATGGTTTGCCCGTAGTGGTGAGCACTCCCGTCCTTTTTCCTCGTTGTGACTCATATGATCATGATGACTCGGCCTTTATCCCTATGCGGATCCCTGTCCCTGCTCGCTTGAGATCCGACTGTGCTACTCCTTGTACTTGTACTTTGGCATGGTGGATTGATTATGGACCATGTCACTCCCTCCTGCCTTACGTCATTCGTTGCATGTGGTTTGCCATCTGTACTTTCCCACATGCTTTCCCCGCAACTCTTACTGTCAAAAGGGCCTTGTTGTCGTACCCCCGCTTGTTGTTTATGCTGGTCCTGCATGATAATTGGTGGCTGAGTGTTAGGCAATCATCTTCTCCCTGAGTCCTGTTATCGCTCAATTTGTAGTTTAGGTCTTAAGGCTATAGGATAAGGGTCAAACTGACGTAACAGGGACCTACCCCACCCAATGTCACCACAATGGGGAGGTCCTTTCTATTTAGGGTGGCTAAGCCCAAGGGAGATGTCCCTGACAATCTGGGGTTTTGAAAGGATAAGGCTCAAAGGATTTAGGCTAGTTTCCCCTTCACAGATTACCGCCAAGAAGACAGTCAATTGAAGAATAACCACAGAGAAGGCACCTGCTTGCGAGACAAGACAACAATGAAACGGATACATGCAATAATGGTTAGTACTTCATAGATCAATGACTATCAAAGTTTTAATGTATATGAGCATATAATGGCAGTAAATATTGACGAAGTCAATGTTTGCAATAATGACAATGGCATATAATGTTACTTTGTCAATAAACACTGGAGTAATATAGCATTTAATGAAAATTAAATCAATGTATTAAATGTCATTTATTGCTCATATATAACAGAGTGTTGCGTCAGTATCCTAAGGATGACGTCAGCTTCTTTAGAGTTAGTTTGATTAAGCAATGCAATAGACAAAGAAGGTCAACGTTTTGTCAACTAGCCAATGAAAATTACCAATACATCAATGTCTATCACATGATGACCAAGCCAATAGTAATTTCTATCAACAATAGCTCAATTTAGGCATGACGTCATCGTTTATTGCAGGGTTAGAAGGCTGGCTACGTCAAGTATGACGTCAGCCCTAGTTAGTGCGCTAGGGTTAGTTAGGGTTTCAAAGTTTGAAGGTTTGAAAGATGAATAAGCTCAACGTTGGAGAGAATACCAGTGCCTTAGGGTATTATGGAGTCAAAGGTAAGGGCAAGGTCTCAGGAGGATCAAAATTTAAAGACTAGAAGGTTAGGTTCTATGGTGTTGCAATGGCAGGGCCCTAGAATCAAAACCCTATGGGAAGGAGGCTCATTTCGGTGTTGCTTAATCAAGGCATCATGCTCCTTCCTCTTTCTTTAAATATTCTTGACAAAACGGCTAGCTTTAAAGTGCAAGTCTAAGGGAGAAAAGTGTTGTGGGAGCAAGGCTCTTCAAACCCTAAAAGGTTAAAACCCTAGGTGTATAATCAACTAGGCCTAGGACGTCTCCTCTCTTCAACTTATATTTAAATGCTAACTCATAAAAAGGATGATTAGTGTAGCAACGACTAGGCTATATCTTCCTTAATCAATGGCTAAGACAAGTTTCTCTAGCATGGGGACATATAGCAAGGACCTACTTGTGTGTTTGCTACCTAGGGTTTCAAGATTAAGCAATATAATAGCAATATAATAGCAAATGTAAGAGATTAAACTTACAACCATTCAATTAAGAAGTTTTGCATGAAGAATTCACTTACAAATCATGAAGAATGCTCATCAAACCCTAGTTGTAAACCTTCCAATGAGAGAAACACCATAAAATGCCAAG
>JZKD02S0076256.1:3807-25307 GCA_000966675.3 Picea glauca
CCTTAAGAAGGTAAGAGATTACGTTGATTGATTTACAATTCCATTTTTGTGCTCTAAAAACATTGAGAGAAGTGTTCCAAGATCACCATACTTTTGATGACTTAAGAGGTTAGGAAGGTCTGTATTGTAGCAAATATTTTTAAATTGGGATCTAATTTGAGAATAGACATGACAATCTATGAGGAAGTGTTTTTCATTTTCAACCCTCTTAGTGTCACAAAGATGGTATATTCTTTCATCCCATGGTGTTTTGGGAATTGTCCAAGGCCTAGTTTCACTATTTAGCTCGTGAGAGTTTGTTCTTATTTTAGCAATGATGATTTTCTTCTTGGCACTTCCCAAAACTCAGAGATTCTAAATTAAGGCACCACCTCCTTGTAGTATCTTAGTTTCCTTTTATCCTATAATTATTTATCACACCACATACTCTGCTTAAATTTAAAAGTGATAATATTTATAATATCAAAATTTTATCATCAATGAAATCTTTGAAAAAAGAGTAAGTTAATTTTGTAATAAATAAATTAGTTTACAAATTAAAGATATTTCCTGATCCGGATTTTATGAGCAGAACAAAATGAATACAAATTATTAAAAGATGCTCAACACGGAATAACAAAGATACAGTAAAACTAGTTTTCTATTCAATAAGGAAATGAGATGAAACTGTAACATGCAGCGGAAAACAAGCTTGCTGGAATGGTGGCGGCTTATCTCTAAGAAGAGATGTGATGGTTGCACTCATTCACAAGAAGATGATTACAATGAGGCTCTGAAGACATTTTTACAATAAACATGAATGTCAAAAACCCTATACATCCAAAAACCTAACCCTAGGAGATGAAGCACCAAAAGTCATGTGGGCCCCGTTTGGGTAAGTTAGTACATCAACTTCCCAAGGTCGTAACTTTTGCATATGATCTCCGTTTTAGGGGAACGATAGCCCGTTGGAAAGGTATCATCGAGGAGATTCATTTTGGGGGCTCAATTAGAGCCGTTGACTATCATTGAGAAGCTATATCCTGAAAAGCCTTCATTTAGGCCCTCAAAATGGCCTCGAAAGTTAAAAACTACTAAAAATAGTAAATTGCCAAAATTGTTAGAAAACTATTTTGATCGAGTTGGAAAAGGTGGGTGGCCACCGATATCCACCTGGATCAATCCTCCCTCCTTAGGTAGAAACGATCTCCATTGCGTTGAGTTCCCCCATCAGATGAAGAAATTTCTGCTGAATTTGGCCCCGGGTGAGCCACTTGCCTTGGTGCAAGAGGTGCCCTGCTTTGATGACTCAATAGAGTTGGATCCTTTGTTGTTGAGTGCCCTTGATCTGTGTGTCCAAAATCTGATCACTGGATTCCTGTTGCATGTAGCCAAGTTGATCTTTGTTGGTGTCAACTGCTCTGCTATCTCTGAGGTGTCCAATAATGGTCAAAAATATGGCCGAAGGAGAGCCACGTTGAAGATTGGGTGCAGGCCAAGGAAAGGGGGAATGTTGAGCTCAAAAGATTTGTCACCCACAACCTTGGTGATAGTGTACGGCCCATAACAGAGTGGGCGAAGATTCTGATGGGTCCCTGTAAGGCGTTCTTTCTACAAGTGCAACCAAACTTTGTCTCCCACCTGAAACTTATGTGGCACCCGATGTTGATCATGACGCTACTTGTACTTGGCATTAGACTTCTGTAGAATATCCTGAACATGTTGGAAGATGTGTTGGATCCATTCAATGAACCAGGTGGATTTGTCATCTTCTGGTGGAGCAGGGGATGAGTCGGCCGAGGTGGTCACCCGGGGTAGTGCAACATCCATGGGGCCCAATGGTTGGAATCCCAACCTCACCTGAAAGGGGTTGTAGTCAGTTGAGCTATGCAGGGATCGTTTGTAGCTATGTTGGACACAGGGAAGACTATCATGCCATGTGCGGGGGTGTTTTGAATTGTACATGTCCAGGATATGTACGATCATCCGATTGACGACCTCAATTTGGCCATCTGTCTGGGGGTGGAAGGTAGTGAATTTGGTGAGCTTGGTATCCAGCAGTGACCAGAGGCTTGACCAGAATGTGTTGAGGAACCGAATGTCACAGTCTGAGATAATGGTTTTTGATATCCCAAAATGTACCCATACTCATTCAAAGAAGAGCTTGGCAGTGGCTTCAGCCGTGACGTTCTTCTTGCAGGCGGCTAGAATCGCCATCTTGGAAAAGTGATCAACAACCACAAAAACAGAGTCATTTCCCCTCTTGGTGGACGGGAGGTCTGACATGTAGTCCATTGAGATGGATTCCCACAACTCTCCAGGAGTAGGCAGAGGGGTGTACAGGCCCTGTTTCTTAGTGGTCAGTTTGGTAATAGCGCAGGTGGTGCAGGACCAAATATACTTGCCAACATCCTGTCAAAGTTTCAGTTAATAGAAATGTTTCTGCAGCACTGCCACTGTATTTTTGACGCCAAAGTGTCCTTCCACCTGACTGTAGTGAGCTTCCCAAATCATCTTCACATGCTCACTTGATGGAAAGCAGAGATGGGACAGATGGCACAACAACCCATCTTGAAGATGGAAATTAGCAACCACTGAGTTGGCACCCAACATTTGGTAGGTGGTGGAGAAGTCAGGTCTGTCTCGTAGAGGTGGGGCCATCTAGAGGTCTTGTGGCTGCAAGAGTCTAGCACAGTGGTGAGTGCCACGACTAGAGGTCGGCTGAGGCAATCAACAACTTGGTTGGTACTTCCTGTTTTATACTTGATGTTGAGGTGGAACTGTTGTAAGTATCTAGACCACTTTTGATGGTGGTCATTATGCAATTTTCCTTGGGTATGCATGAACTATAGTGTCTTGTGATCAGTGTGTATGACTGTCTCCTTCACAAGAATGTAATGTCTCCACTGGTGGCAGGCTTGCACAATGGAGTACATTTCTTTGTCATAAGTAGGGTACTTACGGAAACAATCTGATAGTGTCTCACTATGATATGCCATGGGGTGGCTGTGTTGAGTGAGAACAACGCCCACAACATAGTCTGAAGCATCTATCTCGATCTCAAAGGGATGTTGCAGGTCTGGTAATGAAAGTACTGGGGATGAGCACAAGCGCTTCTTCAAGTCATCGAAGTCTTTTTGTTGGGACATGCCCCACACAAATTTTTCCTTACTGCCACCCCTGGTTACTTGGCTAAGGGCCCATGCGATATGAGAGAATCCCAACACGAACCTGCGATATAAAATCGTGAGGCCCAAGAAGCTCCGAAGTTCAGTGAGTGTGGTTGGGGCTGGCCAGTCACAGATGACCTGGATCTTGGTTGGATCCACATGCACACCGTTTCTATCAATGATGTAGCCTAATTAATGGACCTTGTCCATGTCGAAGGAGTATTTTTCCAAGTTTGCATATAGTTTGTGTTGCCAGAGGGTGTGTAGAACCTACTGAATATGTTGCAAGTGTTCCACCCAAGTCTTGATGTAGATGAGGATGTCATCCATATACACCACTACAAAAGTATTGGTAAAAGGTTGTAGGATATCGACCATCATCCTCATAAACATTGCTAGAGAATTTGTCAAACCAAAGGGCATGGCCAACCATTCAAAAAGACCTTATTTTGACTTGAAGGCGGTATTCCATACATCTGTCTGTTCTATTGGGACCTGGTGGTATCCAGACTTCAGATCAATCTTACTGAAGTATTTTTCCCCCCATGAGCTGATCAAGGAGGTCGTCAATTCATGGAATCAAATACTGGTTTCAGACTATAATTTTATTCAGGGCTCAATAATCAATGCAGAGTCACCAAGTCCCATCTTTCTTCTGCACCAACACGATTGGGCTCCCACAAGGCGATGAACTGGGGCGTATGTTCCCCTTGTGGAGCAATTCTTGGATCTACCTCTTGATCTCCTCATTTTCTAACAGAGAGCGATGATAGACTGGCCCATTGGGTAGCGGTACGCCTGGGGTCAGATCGATGGGATGATTGACCTGGCAATGCATAGGTACCCCGGTAGGAGAGGAGAAGATATCTGAGTATTCTTCCATGACCTTATCCACTTTCTTCTGTTGTGTGGAGAGATCAGTCACGGAGGCCCTGGATGTGGCTGCGATATTTCGCTCACTCTGAGAGCAAACCACGAAGAAGATAAATTTGCCGGTCTGAGAGATGACCTTCCTGCATTGCTTGGTAGAGATAAAGGAAATAGCACTAGGAGGGACTTCCTCGGGTATCCTGTACAATTTCCTGTTTAAAGTAATAATAACACTATGAGGCCTAGAATCATATACAACATGACATTTTCATAAATAAGGTTGGCCCAAAATAACATTACAAACTTTGAGAGGAGCAACATCACACAATACCTTGTCTTTGAAGGGCTTGATGTCGTACGAAAGTCGACATTGTTGGTTGACGTGAAGATCGCTTCATTGGCAGAGCCATCCAATGGTGTAGGGTTGTGGGTGAGACATTGTTGGCGGCTAGCTGCTTGACGACCTCTACTGAGATGAGGTTCTTCTGGCTACCACTATCAATGATTAAGTGCAACAGTGTTCCTTTTACCCACCTCTGTGAATGGAAGAGGCGCTTGCCTTCTTCTGGCTTGTCTGGTTCACCGGGATGGAGCTTGGTGGTAGAAACAGTGGCACTGGGTTCCGTGTCTATGATCCATCTTCCCCTTTCTAGTTCTAAATTAGATTCATAACCTGCATCTGATTCAGAGGCTTCCAATTTGGCCATCAACGATTTCTTTGAGCGACAGTCAACAATGTTATGCCAAGGGATCTTATGGAAGTTGCATCACTTCCCGATATATATATTTCTGGTGTCCTTCTTTTCTTGCGTCTTGGACTGGTTGTCCTGATACTGTCCATCTTTTCTCTGTCCTTTGTTCTGTGGGTTGGGGCCGCCCCTTCCTGGATTTTGCTGTGAGGGGTTCCCTAGCCCAAATTGTCGCGTCTTTTCTTTGAGATTCTGCTTGATTTTGATGACATATTGGTAGGCCGCGCCCAAGGATGAGATATCCATAAATTCCATTTCGGTCTAGATGTATCTATGCAGAGCACTGCGATACTTGAGCACCAGATGTCACTCTGAATATTTGATACCCATCTTGGTGTGAAAGGTATGGAAGATATTTGTGAACTCTGGCACTGCTTGGTCTCTTTCTTACCACAATGTGGTCCATTTGGTATACAAGTTGTCATAACTTTCGACAGGGTAGTGTTGTTCCTTAAGATAATCCTTGAAGGATTCCCAGGTGGTCGCGACTGTAAATAATGAGGGTTCCTTTGTTTCCTTTTGATCACAGAAAGTTTCCCACCAATATTTGACTTGGGGAACAACTTTGAGGAGTGCAAAAGTAATCTTTTCTCTATTTGAAAAGTTATGGACATAAAAATACCCTTCTAGTAGATTCAACCACTTATCTACAACATCTGCGTCTATTTGACCTTCAAATATATGAATATCGAAGTGGCGCTTCCACTCGAGGAAGATGTGTCACCTGTTGGTAGCTGTAGAAGGATTTGCGCGAAACTATCTATCACGTCATTCCTCTATTTCATGCGGGATTCCTCAAGTAACATTTTGAATGGATCTCCTGTCCCGTCATCTTTCTTTTCTCCTGCCATGAGAGGTTGCTTGGGCATGCAAGAGCGTTTTTACTCAAGAGAAACAAGCTCAAGACCCAATTCTTTGTACCTTGACCTCGTTGGGGACATGCATTAAGATGACAAGGAGAAGACCACTTTGATACCACTGATCCAGATTTTATGAGCAGAACAAAATGAATACAAATTGTCAAAATATTCATATGGTAAAACTGGTATAATAACAGAGATATGGTAAAACTGGTATAATAACAGAGATATGGTAAAACTGTTTTTCTATTCAATAAGGAAATAAGCTGAAATTGTAAAATGCAGCAGAAAACAAGCTTACTGGAATGGTGGTAGCTTATCTCTGAGAAGAGATGTGACCACTGCGCTCATTCGCAAGAAGATGATTACAATGAGGCTTTGAAGGCATTTTTACAATAAAAAGGAATGCCAAAAACCCTAGACATCCAAAAACCTAACCCTAGGAGATGAAGCACCAAAATTCATGTGGGCCCTGTTTGGGTAAGTTAGTACATCAACTTCTCGGGGTCGTAACTTTTACATACGATCTCCGTTTTAGGAGCACGATAGCCCGTTGGAAAGGTATTGTCGAGGATATTCATTTTGGGGGCTCAATCATGGAATTAGACTGTCATTGAGAAGCTCTATCTTGAAAAACCTTTATTTAGGCCCTCAAAATGGCCTCAGAAGTTAAAAACTGCTAAAAATAGTAAATTGCCAAAATTGCTAGAAAACTGTTTTGATCGATTTGGAAAAGGTGGGTGGCCACCGATATCCACCTGGATCATTTCCTCTAAATGAAATATATATTTTTATTTCATTACAATTTATTTGTATTAAAGATTTTTCAACGATGAAACATTTGAGAAAATAGTAAGTTAATTTTGTAGTAAATAAATTAGTTTACTAATTAAAGACATTCTGTTTATATCTAATAGTTGGTTTTATAAAAAAATTTGACTTTGTTCATTCATAATTCATTTCTTTGTCATGTATCTTGATGCACTCTCCAACTCATTCTCTCTTTCCCCTTTCATATACATGGCCTGTCCATCATCATCAAAGACTGTAGAATTATGGTGAAACCTGCATAGAGAATCTAACTAACAACAATTCATACAAAGATTGTAAATTGAGAGAACAAGAGATGAGATGAGAGATAATAATCAAGAATTGTAATCACTGTTGGATTGTTGACATCATACCTAAACATTATGTAGGTGCAAGAATACTGGTGTGGCACCAAATTATATTTTTATATAATGTTCTAAATGTTTCAATTTATGGGCCATTCAAGTTAGTAACTTAGGAGTTATGGAGTTAGAAGGGGTTACCATTGGTTAAGTTGCTAGTCTGCTGGGTTTGTAATCTTTCATGATCAATCTAAATAATTGTTAAATAAATATTGATTTTTTTTTCTATCATTTTTAAATGATTAAAATTGATAAATTATATATTTTCATAAATAAAATATTTTTGTATAATAATATTTTTCAAAATAATTTCAATAATTTGTAAATATTATAATTATGAATCTCAAAATAATATAACACATAATGGTATCAACCTCATTATAATGGATTTAAAGTTTATATTTAATTTTATTTTGAATTTTCAAAATTCAATATTTAATGTTTTATTTTATTTTTATGTTTTCAATATTAAAAACTAGACCATTAATATTTTTAAAAACATATTTGATAATAATAAAACTTCATTATACAAATATATAAATTTACTTTATTTAAAATTTTATTTATATATATGAAAGTTTACATAGAATGCCAATAAACTTATCTTAACACTTTCATTTTCCACCATTTAAAAAATGGAAATTCAAATAACATTGAAAAAATGTTTATTTGTTTTATTTACTTTAATAAAATTTATTGATATCAAAAACTTAATTAGAATGGAAATTCAAATAACATTGAAAAAATGTTTATTTGTTTTATTTAATTTAATAAAATTTATTGATATCAAAAACCTAATTAGAATTACAATAGAGAAAATAAATGAAATATATATTTTTCTTTCATTATAATTTATTGATGATGATGATTAACATCATTGAGACATTATAAGATTATTTTGATTTATTTAAAATTCTATTTTTGTGTTCGAAAAATATTGAGAGAAGTGTTCCAAAATCACCATAATTTTGATGATTTAGAAGGTTAGTAAGGTCTATATTGTAGCAAATATTTTAAAATTGAGATTTAATTTGAGAATAGGCATGCAGTCTATGAGGAAGTGCTTTTCATTTTCAACCCTCTTAGTGTCACAAAGATGGCATATTCTTTCATCCCAGTGTGTTTTGTGAATTGTCCAAGGCCTAGTTTCACTATGTAGCTAGTGAGAGTTTGTTCTTATTTTAGCAATGCTGATTTTCTTCTTAGCACTTCCCAAAACTCAGAAGTACTTTTGATATTCTAAATTAAGGCACCACCTCCTTGTAGTATCTTAGTTCCCTTTTATCTTATAATTCTTTATCACACCACATATTCTCCTTAAATTTAAAAGTGATAATATTTATAATATCAAAAATTTCTCATCGATGAAATATTTGAAAAAAGAGTAAGTTAATTTTATAATAAATAAATTAGTTTATAAATCAAAGATATTTTGTCTAAATGAAAAATATATTTTTATTTCATTACAGTTTATTCATATTAAAGATTTTTCATGAATGAAACATTTAGAAAAGAGTACGTTAATTTTGTAATAAATAAATTAGTTTACTAATTAAATACATTTTGTATATATCTAATAATTGGTTTTATAAAAAAAAATGGCTATGTACATTCATAGTTCATTTCTTTGTCATTTATTTTGATGCACTTTCCAACTCATTCTCTCATTTCCCTTTCATATACATGGCATGTCCCTCATCATAAAAAACTGTAGAATTATGGTGAAACCTGCACACATGATCTAATTAACAACAATTCATACAAAGATTGTGAATTGAGAGAATGACAAAAGAGATGAGAGAAAAGAATCAAGAATTGTAATAATTGTATCCCACACTCAAAGAGTGAATAATTTACAATAGATATAGGCTACATGAGTAACTAATGCACCATAGTAGTGATCTAGAGAGATCTAGACATTCACTGACAGACACTGGAGTGAACTACCACCTAATTCTAGTTAACCAATCCATTCAATCGTTGGTTAACTGAGTTACACTTGTGGAAGTGAGAGAAACACAGGAAACTATTGGTGATAAAACTGAGGTTGCCATGCATGAGTGACTTCCACTAGTCTAACTAAGTGTAACTAACTATGAATTGAAGAGGATGTGGCACTCTCATCCAGGGGAGAATATTCTTATCTAGGGGAGAATATCTCTAACCAGGGGTGCCCTCAACATAGAATAGTAAACTTAGGAAAATAAATACTAGGTGAATGTGTAATATCTCCAACAAATACTTCCAATAAAAGTATCATATGCTCAACCTAAATTTTGTTCTAGCAAATATAATCAAATGAAGTTTGAGATAGGGATGCTCATGTCTATGTATATTGATTAACGTTCAATTGTTGAAACTCAATATAATGGATAAAAATATGAAATAAACATTATGGGATAGACATTTTGATATGGCTAGGATAACCCCCAACAGAGGCATTGACTGCCAGAATGCACAACTATAGCTAATTCCCTACTCTAAATTGTCTCATGATCACCATCACAACCGTTCCTCTAGACAAAATAACTTTTCTTCAGATCCAATACTACAAAATAATACAATCTTAAGTTCATATGATAAACCATTAAAAAACCATAGAGTACTCATTTTCATTATACACAAATATCAAATTGAAAATCACCTTCTTGTATACACATGAAAATTCACACATATATTATAATGAAAAATACTTCATTCAGTTACAAAGATTTAACTCTAAACTACATAGTTACACATATAATATTTCAACATTACAAATAGAATATTTGTGCCATGCACTCTACATCAATATACAGATACATGAGGAACATCTATTTTATATATTAATACTGGAACATATCACAACCATGTATGGCACATGGGTGCTCTCTTTAATCATTTCAATAATAACACACTCATTATATTCTTAATCTCTTAGAACATATTCTTTCACATTGCTCCTATACCGTTGTCTCAAGACTGTGCTATGCCTATGGTCATGGTAGGATTTTGATCCACCGGATCTTTTAATGACTTATGGTTGAGTTTTAATTTTGCATGCTTAATTAACCATTTGAGAAAACTTAGTGAAGAATGAGAAAAGAAGAGGAATTATAACAGCCATATACACATATGCAGATCTGAAATGAAAGAATAAACAACAAACCATAACACACAGATTGATAACGGAGTTTGACACAACTTTGCCTACGTCTCCGGGCCTTTTTCTCTGTGGGGGAGGCTTCTTTATTTCTGCTCAAAAGCTCAAAAGTACAACGCTGCAATGCCAAATGGCTACAAGACTGATCTGTTCATGTTTGTCCAGATCTCTAGAACCCTGCAAAGAAAACGACATGCAAAACGGACGTCCAGAGCTCCCAGAAATGGTCCAACAACGTCTCCTCCTCAAAAGCTTCTCTGCCTCAAAATGGCTTTGGATTGGATTCTCCTCAGCATAAATCTTCTCTGAATGCCCTCAATGCTATCCCCTGGCCTCAAACAGGCCTTGGTTATATAGCTGGGAAGTTGGTTTCTCATCTCCAACTTCCTCCTAAAAATTAGGCTCCAAAACTGCCCAAGAACTCCCAAAATTAATTAAAAATAGGTTAATTAACCATAAAAAAAAACCAAATTATAGTTATAAACCCACTTTTTAGTTATAATTTGGGCATAGGCCCCTGAGCCCTGGGCGTGCCCCCCTTTGGCATGATCATATGAGTTAATATGGCCAAGCGCTAGCCCGTAGGCTAAGCGCTGGCCCCAAACTGCGTTAGCTCTAGGTCTCATGGCATACACATAAATAGAACCATGGCTTACATACAATTCCCGCACACAACTATCGAGCACGGTCATGTAATAATGCAAACGAACATGGGCCGGGGCCAAGCCCCTGCCCGACCTCCCGCCATTTCCAAACAAATGTGAACTTAAATAAAATAATACCCACATATATGTTAAGAAGAAATCGGCGACACATTGGTTAGCGAAGGTTTGTGAAGGCTTTACATAGTGGGGGAGGTCCGGGGGTCGAACCCCGTGGACTCCCATAATTTTACATATAACCAATTAGCCAATTCCGGGGTGCCACGTGGAAGCCCATGATTGGGCCACGTGGCACCCAATCATTTGACCAGAAAACTGCCACGTGTCGACATCTGATTGGACCATGTACTGCCACCTATCAACCACCGTACTGCCACGTCAACCTTGCCACATCATCACCACTTATGCTGTTGACGTCATCCCGTGCCATGTGTCACCTTTCCAGTGGTGACATGTGTCACCTCGGGATAGGTCCAACCGTACCCCAAATGTCCAAATCTACCTGCCACGTGTCACTACCTGGAGCCACCACATGTCTCCTGTACGGACCTACCATGTCAGCTGTACGGACCTACCATGTCAGCGTACGGACATGCCACGTCAGCGTCCGTACAGACTGTACGGACTGCACAGTCAACAATTTTTTTTGCCTGTTTGACTTTTCGGACAGAATGCGATATCTTCTCCATACGGAGCCTGTTTGACAAAGTAAATATACCATCGGAATCAGGAAGACAAGACAGACAGAATGACATAGGTTTCGTCGCATTCCGAGCACTTTCATTTTTGAGCATTTTTCAAGCCCTGTTAGGCTTCTGGATCCGATTTTCGGATCAGATTTGTAGCATCAAACTTAGAGTGAGGTACTGTGTTGCCACAGGAAAGAAAGAGAGAGTGGAGTTGCCTCTTGCTTTTAGGAAAAAATCCATAAATACTATGAGAGGAAGGGAAAATATGAGGGAGAAGAACACTAAATTAATCAAGCTTTTACTTTTAATTAGTTGTCTAAGGATCTATATTAATTAGGTTACTTTGATTGGTGTTCATAATAAATAGATGATAATATAAAATTGATAAAGTAAAACAAACTAAACTAGGTTAAATTTACCAATATCCTTGGTGAGCTAACTACCATAAAGGTTGAAATGAAAGAGAGGAGAAAGGGAAAAAAATCACCCAATAGAATATTGTTTTAGGTTCTAATATATGAGGGATGAATATGAGAGTCATGATAGACCTCCAAGAGAGTCTTCCAGCTCCCAAATGATACTACACATGTACTCAATCTTCCTACAAAATAGATTTGTGCTTGATCTCCACTAACACACAATATATAATATTATATCTACCATAAAGAATAACATAACAAACAATTGTTCCATGGTCACCCAAAACATTCCCAAAAGGGTTGATACCTCCCTCTACCTAGGTTTAATGGAATGTCCCTTGACGTAGAGGACTCTAATCATCCAAGTTATGAGAGGGAACAAAACCAATGAATATGTCGTAGGATGAAATGAAAGGCCTTCATGTATGGATCTGTAACACCCTGTTTCCCCCAATCTGTAAATATAACTATATGGGCTGAGGAACTATGGAAAACTTAAAAGTGTGAATGTTTGATTTGATGGACCTTGTGTAAAAGGTTGATGAAAGTAAATTCTGTTTATTTTAATAGAAAATGTTACGTATTGCATGAATGTTGAAAGAGGGGATGTGCTAAGAGAGAGACCATGATTGCTAATGAAAAGGTGGTGGAGGGAACTCAGAAAGGTTGCGTTAACCTCCACCAAACCATTACCATGCTAGAATTAATTTTCTCAGATTAGAACAACCCTCTGACCAGGAGTGAATTCCCATAAGGCTGGTAGGTGTGAAGGCCTCCTCAAGAGTTAATGAGAGATGGGGAAGACTGCCCATCGGTAAGGCTTCCAGACCTGACCACGGACTGGGGGATTCGAGACACACAAAATCTTGCCAAGGAAGGCAAGTAAGGAAGCGTGGTGGACAGGGGGAGACCTGGGAAGAATGAAGAGATGGGAGGAGAGATCTTGGGTCTGGGGAAGGATTGAAAGCAAAGACAATGAGTTTTGATCACAAAAAAATTAGAGATTGAACCAGGAGAAGGAGAGTAACCTTCATCTTGATCTATTTTCTGTATTGGGAGAAGGAAAGTAACCTTCATCCCTAACTTCCGTTGAGCTGGAAGTAAGAGATCGAATCTCAAAAGAGTCGTGGCTTAAGCTCGGGGGTGGCTAGTGATAAATCCATGGGGAGTGACTGAGCCTATGGTTGGGTGGAAACGAGCACCCCTTTAAACAATTGCATTACACTCTATGGTTCTGATAAGTGTTTTCTTGCCTTATGTTTTTGAATTATAAATAATGGATGCATGCATATATTTACTTATCTATAAAGGTTGATTTTTTTGTATTAAATGATTAAGTTACGAATATGCGTCCGTTTTCTTGAGAACCTATAATTCCTCTTGGAGTTCCATGTGCCCTGGTTTAATCACTCGAAGGTGTTTTCCCTAGGGAATTTCATCACCGTCCTAGAGCCGAGTGAGTACTTCCCTGAATGTGGATATTGAACCCCGCAATCCCTGCAAGGACGGAGTCTATTAAGCTCAGGAGAGGTAGGGAAGATATGCACAGGTTATCTCTCTGTGTGGTAAGTAGAAACCCATAACCACTTAAGTCCTAAACCTGATGAAGGATCATAATAGTTGTGTCGAAGATCCCTCTGTGTGTTAAGTCTAGGAGTAAGAGCATAACGCTCTTAAGTCCTTCATAACCGATGAAGCTCGAGAGGGTTAGTGAGATTTAGGTATCGAAGGGGAAGGCCCTTTCATTTGAAAGACAAACGAACGAGATCCATTCGGGAGGATCCAAGGTCTGTCACGATCACCGGATTTGAAGAAGGAGAGAAGGCATTAACACCTCGACTTCTTTAGTCTTCACAAATTCGTACATCAGGAGAATCACACGTTGGTGCGACTAAACTCCCAAAAACCAAAATTTGCGATGTCATCGCGTCCATCCATCAAGGGGGACACATGGCGAGATCTCAACATTTCGCTGACTCGCATAGAAAGAAGGTCAAAGAACATAACTGTTCGAACTCATGATTTTTGAAATCACAATTTGATCGTGGTCGTCCATCAAAGAGACACGTGGCGAGAGCTCAGCATTTCGCTGACTCGCAAAGAAAGAAGGTCAAGGAACATAACTGTTCGAACTCGCGATTTGAGAAATTGCGATGTGATCGTGGTCTTCCATCAAGGAGACACGTGGCGAGAGCTCATCATTTCGTTGATTCACAGAGAAAGAAGGTCAAGGGACATAACTGTTTGAACTCACGATTTGCGAAATCACGATTTGATAGTGGTCGTCCATCAAGGAGGATACTTGGTGAGAGCTCAACATTTCATTGACTCGCAGAGCAAGAAGGTCAAATAACATAACTATTCGAACTTTTGATTTGTGAAACCGTGATTTGATCATGGTCATACATCAAGGAGACACATGGTGAGAGCTCAACATTTCACCGACTCGTAGGAGGGAAAGGTCAAAGAGGGAAGTCGTAATAACTCGCGACACACGAAATTCTGATGCACTTTAGAGTTAGGCCCTGGGTCATAGTGAATGGTCACATGGATGGAGGCCAAAGGGGGAGCTAAGGAACATTATCCCCTTTCGGAGCTCGAGAGTTGGAGGAGTTGGGGCACCTTGCATCAAAAGCCCCGAAGTCACAAAATGCGACACGCCATTTAGGTTAAGCCTGTGGTCATGGAAATGGCCACGTGAATGGAGGGAGATAATGGTCATTAGGCTCTTTCAGAACTGGGAAGTTGGGGATTCAAGGGTGGACCATACGTCAAAGTCCCAACATGAGAAGTCTCGAAACCCTTTTATGTAGGTGCACGGTCACAACCCGTGTTCGCGTGGAGGTGAAGCTCGCGCTTGGCGCTTAGGCACATAGGCAGAGTTTCATAAAGAGGACTCGTGCATTTCTTTAAATAGAGGTTCCAGCAGGGAATCGAAGAGCCTCTCCATCTCAACAAGGTTAATAATGATCCTTGACTAGGGGGTCGGACTGATCTCCTAACCTTCCAAAATTAGGAACCATGAATGGAGTTTCTGTCCTTTAAGAAAAAAAAAAGAAAAATTTGTTTTTCCCATCGTGGGTGTGTTACAAATTGGTATCAGAGCATGGTTACAACACTTGGCCTACTTGGGTTCATGGAAAATTCGTTTAAAAACTATATTTGGAGTACTTTCAAAAAAGTGACACTCTACCTTATCTCTTTCTTAAGAAGTCTGGTTAAAAATATTATTAAAGAAAAGAATGAAACTTTCTACTATGCGTATGCATTTAAGAAATTGAACCATGTAAATTTCATGAACTAATAGACTGCTAGCTAACAATAAATGTTTTTTGAAACACTCGGACAATTAGTGAATCACAGGAAGACTCCAATACTAAAGGATGGTGACGTGTCATGAAGTGGGGGATGGATCCCATAATAGAGATGAGGAATCTGACGAAAGGAGTGTGGTGGAAACCCCTCCAGATCTGGCTGAAACTGTAAGGAGCCTCAAGGCCGAGTTACAGAGTTTCAAGGATAACAATGAAAGATTGATAAAGAAGCAAGAGAAACAGACAAAAATTAACGCATTCTTGCTACAGAGCTTATCTGACATATAGAGGCAACTGTAGCACGAACCCACAACTAGTCATGTGGACCAACGACACAAGAAGAGAGGCCATATTCCACCTGAGATCCAAAAACATGACTCCATAAGTGACCCCACTAGGACAAGTACTGCGAAGAAGGTCCAACTTGGAGGAAAGGGACACTCATCGGGAGAGTCTTCTGGAAAGGAAGCTGACAACCCTGAAGGGTCTTCTAGTAGCAGGGCCATATTGTATTCTCAGAGGAAAGGAAAGAAACGGAAGCATTCCAAAACCTGTCTGTGGTCCCAAAGAGTTCAAGAAAGCCAAACCACCCTCTTTCGATGGGGATACTAATAAGGGAGAAGAGGAAGAAGCTTGGCTGCTTGGTTTAAAGAAGTATTTCAGAGTCCATGACTACTCTGAAAACTTGAAGGCTCGAATAGCCATCTTCAACCTAAATGGAAAGGATTCCATATGGTGGGAAGACCTTAGGAATGTGAAAGGAGTCAATGAGAAGGAATTATCATGGAAACAGTTTGAGAAATACTTCAGGAAGCAATGTCTGTCAGAAAAATACATGGATGGGAAAACTAAGGAATTCTATGAACTCCGGCTGGGGCAGCTCACCATAGAGGAATTTGTCAATAAATTCCTTGAACTACTGAGGTATGTACCCTACATAAAATATGAAAAAGAAAAAATGCAACGGTTCATCAGTGGGTTACCTCAGACCTACCGAGATAGGATTGAGTTTGACGAACCAAGGACCTTAGAAGAAGCTATCCGAAAGGTGAGGTATTTCTATGAACAATTTGGGAGAAATACAAAACCCCATGAGGACTAGAAGAGGAAGAGTAGTTTGGGATTCTAGAAGAAAAGGTTTAACTCCTCAAGATTTAAGAACTATGGAAAATACTCTAGGGGGAGCCTTCCTGCTAGAAGTGTATATCAACAAAATTTCCCCTCTCAAAGTGGAAATAGACCTTTTTAGATAGTCCCAACAAAGACCGATAACCTAAAGAAGGAACCCTTAAAATGTTGGGGTTGTGGAGAAAATCATAGATTGAGGGACTGCTCGCACATACAACAAAATAGTAAGGGGGTCTACAATATCCAAGAAGCTACCACCGTCAATGATGTGGCTAGGAGCATGCCACGAATCTATGCATCCTTGGACAATAATCAAGATGACCACCAAGCTTCAGTAGTGGAGTTGGAAGGTACGATCACCAACCATCCAATTTCTATTTGAATTGACTCAAGTTCTAATTTGAGTTATGTAGCCCCTTCGACTACCAATAAGTGTAAACTGCAACCAATTATACATGTTAAACCATGGTTGGTACAACTATCCACTGGGACCAAAAGAAAGGTGGCAGAGGCCATACTTCCCCTGGGATTTTATGACTTGTTGATTGGTATGGACTAGTTGGCTACTTATAAAACTAAAATGGACTTTTATCATAAAAATTTAGAATGTGTAAACAAAGAAGGGAGAAAGATGACCCTCCAAGGGATTCAGATGCCTGTCTCAGTGAGACAAATATCGGTCCTTCAAATGAAGAAGTATTGCAGAAAAGGGTGTTCCTTATATGCAATACAGGTGTTGGAATTTGTTGAGGATGACAAACCAAACCTAGAGGACCACCCCATATTAAGAGAATACAAGGATTTGTTCCCCAGAGAAGTACCAGGTCTACCTCCAAGAAGGGATATTTCTCGATAGAGCTCACACCAGGAGTGGTACCAACATCTAGAGTGCCATATAGGATGAACACACCAGAGATGGTTGAGATCAAGCTATAACTAAAGGATATGATGGACAAAGGCTACATCTAACCCAATGTATCTCTGTGGGGAGCGCTCGTCCTGTTTGTGAAAAAGAAATATGGCACACTCCGGTTGTGCATAGACTATAAACAACTCAATAAGACAACCATAAAGAACAAATACCCCTTACCCAGAATCAATGACTTGTTCGACCAACTGGGAAGCGTTACCATCTTCTCGAAGATCTACTTGAGGTCTGGATATCACCAAGTCCAGATTAAGGATGAAGACATCCACAAAACAACCTTTAGAACGAGGTATGGTCACTATGAATTCGTGGTGGTGCCATTTGGGTTAATTAATGCCCCCACCACTTTTATGTGCTTGATGAATAATGTACTCAACAAATTTCTGGACAAATTTGTATTGGTTTTCATTGATGATATCCTAAAATACTCCAAGAATGAGGAGGAGCACAAGGAACATCTTAGACTCATACTTCAAGTACTAAGAGAACATCATCTCTACGCTAAGTTTAGCAAGTGCTACTTCTTTCAAAAGAAAGTCCATTACTTAGGCCATGTCATTTCTAAGGAACGAGTGGTAGTGGACCCTAATAAGATTAGATCTATTATGGAATGGCCTACCCCAAAGGATGTATCAGATATCAGATCCTTCATGGGCTTAGCCAGATACAATAGAAGGTTCATAAAAGGATTTTCCAAGATTGGCTGTCCAATCACTGCCCTTCAGAAAAAGGGGATCAAATTCATTTGGACATCAAAATGTGAAGAAAGATTTCAGGAACTAAAATACCTCCTGACCCATGCACCCATGCTAAATATTATAGACCCGGATAATGATTTCCTCATATGTACAGATGCCTACAAGGAAGGACTCGAAGGAGTCCTTATGCAAAAGGGATGTGTAATTTCCTACGCATCCCGAAAATTAAATGAACATGAGATCAATCATGTGACCCATGACCTAGAGTTGGCTACTATAGTACATGCTTTAAAAATGTGGAGGCACTACCTCCTGAGAAGGATATTTGTTCTTATGAAAGACCATTGTGGGTTGAGGCACCTATTTGATCAACATAAAATCAACACTAGGAAAGCTAGGTGGATGACTCTCCTAAGTGAATTCAATTTCGAAATCAAACACATAAAAGGAAAGGATAATAGGGTGGCTGATGCCCTTAGTAGAAGTATAAAAACAATTCATCTGATAGCAGTAAGCACCTGTGAAATGGATGTCAGGGAAAGAATCGGAAATTCACAAGAGACAGATGTATTCTTTAAGACCGTGACCTCATACCTAAGACAAGAACGTACAGGGATGAAGTATGAAGGATACCAAATTCTTGAGGAAGGGCTGCTGACTTACAAAAAAAGATTGTATATTCCAAACTGTGACGACTTGAAGAGGCTCATAGTGGATGAACTGCATAAGAGACCATATATTGGTCACCTAGGATATTTGAAGATGATCACAACCACTAGGAAACAATTCTATTGGCCTGGGTTGAAGAAAGACATAGCTAACTATCTAGCTAAGTGCCTAGAGTGCCAACAAGTTAAGGCAGAACACCGACATCCAGTAGGATTGTTACAACCCCTACCAATCCCATAATGGAAATGGGAAACCATCTCCATGGATTTCATCACTGGAATACCAAGGTCGACCAAGCAAAATGATTCCATCATGGTCGTGGTGGACAAGCTGAGCAAGTCTTCTCATTTCATCCCTGTCAAGTCAACTTGTAAGGCCATAGATATTGCCAACTTCTTCATGAAGGAGAAATTTAGACTGCATGGCATGCCCAAGGAAATTGTATCTGACCGAGATACCAAGTTCACTTCAAATTTTTGGAGATCCCTAATGGTCGGCCTGGAGAAAAAATTGCTATTCAGTATAGCTTATCACCCTAAAACTGATGGACAGACAGAAAGAGTAAACCAAATAGTAGAGGACATGCTAAGGATGCATGTAATGTATCAGCCTAAGAAGTGGGAAGACTACCTACCATTGGTAGAATTTTCCTACAATGATGGTTATCCAGAATCCTTGAAGATGAGACCTTTTGAAGTCCTCTATGGTAGATAGTGCAAGATTCCAATCAGATGGAGCAATATAGTGGACAGAATTACAATCGCACCTAACATGCTGAAAGAAATGGAACAACAAGTGGTTCAGATAAGAAAAAATCTGAAGATTTCTCAGGATAGACAGAAAAGTTACGCCGACAGAAAGAGAATTCCCAGAGAGTTCATGACCTGAGACCATGTCTATCTCAAAGTTAGAACCAGGAAGAGTTCCCTAAGAATGGGAGCCTGTGCCAAATTAGCACCTCAGTATTGTGGACCCTTTTAATCTTAGATAGAGTGGGACCCGTAGCCTATAGGCTAGCACTTCCTCCCACTGTAAAGGAACATAATGTTTTCCATGTTTCATTATTAAAGAAATATGTACATGATAATAATCATATAATTGACTGGTCTATTATCCAGGTGGAACCGGAGGGAGAATTCCTGCCAGAACCCCAATGCATATTAGATAGGAAGGAAACCTCACTCAGGAACCGAACCATTGCACAGGTCAAGGTGCAATGGAAACAATTTGACCCATATTAGGCTACATGGGAAATGGAAAATGCCATGAGACAAGCATATCCGATTTTGTTTACTTTAGTACATACATATCATGTTGATAGATAGAACATCGAGGATGATGATTCCTTTAAGGGGGAGGGAATTGTAACACCTTGTTTCCCCCAGTCTATAAATATAACTATATGGGCCGAGGAACTATGGAAAACTTAAAAGTGTGAATGTTTGATTTGATGGACCTTGTGTAGAAGGTCGATGAATGTAAATTTTTATTATTTTAATAGAAAATGTTATGTATTGCATGACTGCTAAAAGAGGGTATGTGCTAAGAGAGAGACCACGATTTCTAATGAAAAGGTGGTGGAGGAAACCTGGAAAGGTTGCGTTAACCTCCACCGAACTAGTACCATGATGGAATTAATTTTCTCAAATCAGAACAACCCTTTAACCAAGAATGAATTCCCGTCAGGCTGGTAGGTGGGAAGGCCTCCTCAAGAGTTAATGAGGGATGGGTCAGAATGCCCATCGGTAAAGCTTCCGGACCTGACCATGGACTGGGGGATTTGATCCACACACAATCTTTCCAAGGAAGGAAAGTAAGGAAGTGTGGTGGACAGGGAGAGACCTGCGAAGAATATAAAGATGATAGAAGAGCTCTCGGGTCCGGGGAAGGATTGAAAGTGAAGACACTGAGTTTTGATCACGAAAAAATTAGAGGTTGAACCAGGAGAAGGAGAGTAACCTTCGTCCCGATCTATTTTCTTTATTGGGAGAAGGAGAGTAACCTTCATCCCTAACTTCCATTGAGCTAGAAGTAAGAGATTGAATCTCGAAATAATTGTGGCTTAAGATCGGGGATGGCCAGTGATAAATCCATGGGGAGTGACTGAGCCTATGGTTGGGTGGAAATGAGCATCCCTTTCAGTAGTCACATCACACTCTATGGTTCTGATAAGTGTTTTCTTGCCTTATGTTTTTGAATTGTAAATAATGGGTGCATGCGTATATTTACTTATCTATAAAGGTTGTTTTTTCTGTATTAAATGATTAAGTTACGAATATGTGTCCATTTCCTTGAGAACCTATAATTCCGCTTGGAGTTCCATGTGCCTCGGTTTAATCACTCGAAGGTTTTTTCCCCAGGGAATTTCATCACCGTCCTAGAGTCAAGTGAGTACTTCCCTGAATGCGGATATTGAACCCCACAATCCCTGCAAGGACAAAGTCTGTTAAGCTCAGGAGAGGTAGGGAAGACATGCACAGGTTCTCTCTCTGTGCGGTAAGAAGAACCTAGAACCACTTAAGTCCTAAACTTGATGAAGGAGTGCAATAGTTTCATCGAAGATCCCTCTATGTGTTAAGTCTAGGAGTAAGAGAGTAACACTCTTAAGTCCTTGAAAACCGATGAATATTAGGAGGGTTAGCGAGATTTAGGTATCGAAGGGGAAGGCCCTTTCATTTGAAAGACAGACGAATGAGATCCATTCGGGAGGATCCAAGGTTTGTCGCGACCGTCAGATTCGAAGAAGGAGAGTAGGCATTAATGCCTCGACTACTTTAGTCTTTGCAAATTTGCACATCTGGAGAATCACACATTAGTGCGACTAAACTCCCAAAAACTAGAAGTTGTGATGTCATCGGGTCCTTCCATCAAGGAAGACATGTGGCGAGAGCTCAACATTTTGCTGACTCGCAGAGAAAGAAGGTCAAAGAACATAACTATTGTTGGTCACTATAATTGCTTAATTAATTTCAAACAACCAAGTGAAACATAAATTATCAACCCAGGGAAGTCTTTTGTTTCAAAGATAGTTGCGCACTATATATGCTCAAT